>SJYV01029990.1:1518757-1568040 GCA_006410875.1 Neotragus pygmaeus
TGTGTGTGTGTGTGTGTGTGTGTGTGTGTGTGAGAGAGAGAGAGAGAGAGAGAGAGAGAATGCCTTTGTTCACAAGACGGTTACTAAATCTTGACTGAACTCTGAAAGAAATAGAGGGTGGAAGATAAAAATGTGTGTGTATGTATGTGAATGTGTGTGCGTTTAGAAGTGTAAATAAAGACAGGGGTACATGGGGTTGCCAGATAAAATTTAGGACACCCAGTTATTTTTGAATTTCAGATACACAACACATAATTTTTCAGCATAAATGTGTCCCAAATATTGCATGGGACATGGTTATACTAAAAACTATTTGTAGTTATCCAAATTTCAAATTTAATTGTGCATTGCATTGCTGTTTTTGCCAAGTTTAACAACCTTGGGGGCAAATCAAGAAGAAAAGTCCCAGAAGATAAGAGAGAATGGGATCCAGGGCATGAATGGAGAAGCTATGTTTGGTTAGGATTAGGATTACTTCTTTCTGTGTTACAGAAAGAAAAAAAGAAGAAATGTAGTAAATATACAGATTACGGTAGTAAGAATGAGGGAATTCACATCTAAAAGGTTCTTCGTACCTCCCCCCAATGAATTATGACATGACATCAATTAAGGTTAAATAGGAAGGGGGGAGTTACCTGCTGGTCTAGTGGTTAGGATTCCACGCTTTCACTGCCATGGCCCAAGTTCAGGGAATAGAGATACTGCCATCCTTGCAGCATGGCCAAAATTAAAAACAAATAAATAAAAGGCAGGCAGGGAGGAAGGGCTATAGGAGAACTGAGAAGCACTGAGACAATTGTTTAGTTGTATCTGACTCTTTGCAACCCAGTGGACTGTAGCCTGGCAGGCTCCTCTATCCACAGGATTTCCCAGGCAAGAACACGTCTGAGAAAGTCATTTCCTTCTCCAGGTGATCTTTCTGACCCAGGGATCAAACCTGTGTCTCCTGCATGGCAGGTGGATTCTTAACCACCTGGGAAACCCCAAAGACAACTGGTTTATAATGATTTAAAAATAGACAACTAGCAGCCACTGAAAGTTTCTAAGTAGGGCAGTGACATCTCTGCAGGATGACATGATAAAAATACGCTAAAGTAAGATGCATTCAAGGGAGAATGTGGCTGAAAGAAATGAGAACAACTTTAAGGTCAACCATGAAGATGGTTAAAGTCTGGATTTCCAGATTACTACTATGTGAATGAAAAATAAAGGACAAATTTGAGAAATTACATCAAACAAATACTAGCGAGATGTTGACAAAGATCTGGATGCAGAATTTAAGGAGAGAGATGTTCCTATTATGTACATAAAAATGTACCTATAGAAAGCCATTTTCAACACAGTACATTCAAAAACCATGCACTCAGCAACTTACACCATTACTGCTTTTATGTTTATGATAATAACCTCTATGATTATTTTTCCTCACCTGCCAATTTTCTGTCAAAAAGTTCTAATTGCCTTCCAAAATTCTTTCTCTTCTCACCTTTCCTCATGAAAGTCAAATAGGAAATATTTTGATGAGTTTCGAAGCAAATCAATCATGCATAACTTTAAGGAAACAGCTCTTTTTACATCCAATAGCAAGATATATTTAAGAGACTCCTTACAAGAAACAAAAATTGTCCTAGAATCTGAACATTAAAGAAAACCTGATAAATGGATTGCTCCCCCTCAACATCTTCCATATAACAAATAAATTACTGTCTAGCAGTGATTTTTAAAAGTCGTGTTGATGACTGGGCTAACGTCTTTAAGATACTCTAAAGTTTTTGAAGGAAAGTATATGTAAAATACAGCAGATCCTCACTATTCATGGTCAACCCTGAATCTTCATTGTAAGGACTGATGTGAAGCTGAAGCTCTAATACTTTGACTACCTGATGCGAAGAGCCGACTCATTGGAAAAGACCCTGATGCTGGGAAAGATTGAAGGCAGGAGGAGAAGAGGGTGGCAAAGGATGAGATGGTTGGAAAGCATCAATGACTCAATGGACACAAGTTTGAGCAAACTCCAGATGATAGTGGAGGACAGGAAAGCCTGGCATGTTGCAGTCCATGGGGTTCCAAAGAGTCAGGCACAACTTAGTAACTGAACAATAATATTCTAATAAAGTCACAATGAACACTGACTTAATCAACACTGAAGCTCTGGTCCTATGGAAAATACAGGGATAGACTTCCATGAATCTCTTCATCACATTTTTGTCAAATGCTCAACAGATAACCCTGTTTTATATGTTCTGTTTAGACACATTATTTAACAAGTATTTTTGATTCATGAACACTGAACTCACAGCCAACAAACAGTATTACAACTCATGGCTAAATGAAGCTAATCTAACATACATTTTTCTCTATAAAGCACAGCACAGCCATTTTTGTGCTTAGGAACACTACACAGCACTTTGCTAAGTTGCTTCAGCTGTGTCCAATTCTTTAAAGGCAACCCCATGGACTGTAGCCCACAGGCTCCTCTGATCATGGGATTCTCCAGGCAAGGATACTGGAGTGGGTTGCCGTGCCCTCCTCTAGGGATCTTCCCAACCAGGCACTTTAGTGCTACATTTAGGGAGACATTTTAAATAGTGAACTCAACAAGAAAAAAGTACAAAAATGCAAAAATGTGGCACTAAGTAGTAGACCATGTAAATGAGAGCTTTAATAAGGAGGCAGAGCATTGCCTTGTTTGACCTCAACTGGGAACATACATGTTAGGTGACTCAAATTTTTTGCCACTCTGTGTGTATACATGATGACAACTGAAAGGACCATGAGTATTGATTTGGTGAGGTTACAAATAAATTTTACCAAGTAGGCAAACTTGCAAATACAGAATCCGAAAATAATGGGCATCGACTATGCTGGTGTGTTCGCTTGATTCCAAGGCAGGTTTGCTTGGATGGGATTATTGTCCTTCTAAAAAGAAGAGACACTAGGAAGCACTCTCTCTATATAGCACACAGAGTTACGGTGATGTGAGGACCAGGGAGAAGGCAGCCATCTATAAACAAGAAAGAGAGGCCTCACCGGAAACCAACCCCAGCTTCCAGCCTCCAGAATCATGAGAAAATAACTGTGTTGTTGAAAGCCACCCAGTCGGTGGTATTTTGTTATGGTAGTCTGAGTAGACTATTACACCATCTAAATATAATCCCTCCAGGGACCGCCCTGGCAGTCCAGTGGCCAGGACTTAGAGCTTTCACTGCCGTGGGGCTGGTCAGGGAGCTAAGATCGGCCAAAAATCAGTCAATCAATCAATCACTCTAATCCCTCTAACCATCTGGATCAAGTGCTCTGTTCCCTCTTAGGGACTGCTCTCTGTCAGTCAGCCCCTCTCACACATGGTTCTTCCACGTTCACCCTCCACTGACTTCTTCCCACCAGGACAGAGTATGTTCGGGTTTCTCCTATTCCCCAAATGAATGAATCTTTCATCTTCTTCTTTTAGCTACTGCTCTCTGTACTTAATTTCAGAGCAAAACTTCTTGCTTCCTATGCTTGCTATATCCCGTTTTTCACTTTTTATTCACGCCTCAATTTACTACAGTCAGGCTCCTGCCAGTCCACTGAAACTATTTGTGCCCAACAGCTCTCTGTTGCTAAACCTAATGAGACTTTTCAGCTTGCTTTACTTCGCATGATTGTGACACTGTTAACACCTCTTCCTTAAAAGACTCTCTCCCCTTGGCTTTTCTAATATTATACCTATCTTTTCTTTGATCTCCCAGATAACTTCCTTCTCAGTTTCCTTTTTAGCTTTTTTTTTTTTTTAAACTTCTAGTCCTTTAAATGTAGGAGTTCTTAAAGATTCTAATCTCTGTTGTGATCTTCACTCAAAACATTCTTTATCCATATTCATGGCTTTATGTACCTTTAAAGTACAGGTAACTTCTAAAACTCTAACACCTCTCTGAGCTTTAATTCTGTGTGGACAATGACCTATTGGGTCTGTTTAGTCTGATGCACCCATAGGCACATCCAACTCAACATATCTAAAATTATTCATTTACTTCTTCTAAGGGAGATAAAAAATAAATAGATAAAACAGTTAAATTTATGGTAAGTGAAAGGAAATGAGAAAGAGCCTAAAATATAAAAGGAAGAAACTATCTTCAACAGAATAGTCAAGAAAGGCCTTGTATAGGTGGTAACACTTAAGCTAAGACCAGAATGACGAGAGAAAGCTTGGTCTTTGAACAGAAGCAAACAGTAATTTTAAGAGAGCAAAATTGTAAAACAGAAGCAAATTGTAAAACCTTGGTATGTTTAAGGAATAGAAAGAAAGACAATCTGAACAGCAGGAATTTCATGAATGACAGGAAGAATGAGGTCACAAAGAAAGGCAAAGGCCCAATCATGAAGGGTTTTATAAACCAAGGTAAAGATTTTAGATTTTATTCTAAGTATACTGGATGTTACTAAAGGATTTTAAGCAATATAATGACATGAACCAATTCATATTTAAATTTGCTGCTGTATAGAAAATGGATTATGGACAGGCAAGAAGGGGAGAGTAATTAGAAAGTTGAAGTAGTAGGTCAAATGAAAGACACTGGTAAGCTGGAGTAGGCTGATAGCAATAAACATGAAAAAAAGCAGACAGACTTGAAGCAAATTCAAAGGCAGAACTCATAAGACTTGCTAATGGAGAGGCAGGAGGTGAGAAAAAAGAAATAAAGAATAACTCCCAATTCTAGTTTGAACAACTGGGTTGAAGGTGATTTATCAAGATGAGAAAAACCTGGTGGTGTAAAAGAGATAAAGTTTTATGGAAGAAATCAATGTCCACTGTGGACAGGTTAAGTGGAACATCTGTGAAACATTTACATGGATACATAAAGCAGTAAGTAGATATGAGAATCTGGAGCTCAATTAAGAGGTCTACACTGGAGGCAGCTTGACTGGAAGCCATCAAGCTTATGGGAACAGATTTGAATTTTCCGAAATTCGAATTTTCATTTGAAAGCTTCAGTGTTATCATTGAAACAAATAGTCTATTTTCCTTGAAGTGACAGATCCACTTTGTTCATTTTCCCTAAAATATCCAGTGTCTGAATAACTGTGGTTTGTCTGTCAGTTGGTTCTTTCAAGCAAAAGTGGTATGCCACAAAAGAAGAAAAAGCTAGTTCAGCTTGCAACTCAAAAACATGAGTGCTTTACCTCAAGACAACCATCACACTTCAGCATGCAGCGGAAGTGCTTCAGGTATACTTCCCATTTCATTAAAAAAAAAAAAGAGAGAGAGAGAGAGAACTGTACTCTAAGGTTTATATTTAATAAAATAAAAACTTCAATTGCTTCAAGAACATTCTTAACTGAAGCTAGAAAGAAACTTTTAAATTACAAGTGTATGGCAATGCAGAATACAATGACAACTTATAGTTTGGTGCCACTGTCTTGACTCATGGTAAGGCACTAGCAGTTTTATCAACCATTGCTAATGTACCATTAGTACAAATATCCAACACAATGAAAATGGTAAATAACATGCTAATATTATTATGAAAATAGTTTGACCTCACAGACCCTGTGAAAGTGTGGCAGGGACTCCCAGAAATCCACAGACCACGTTTTCAGAGCCACTGCATAAGAGGTGCTGGGAGACCAGTGGGAGATGAACAAAGGCTTATTGTAAGATGGCAACATGAACTTTTTTTACCTGCTAAGGGTGCCTTAGAAAAGTCTTTTTCTTACAAACTTCCATAACCTCTACCATTAACAGGGGGGATTTTCTTCTTTTTACCTCCTGCCTATTTTATTCAAAGGGTCTTCAGAATCAAAAGCATTCTCATAATACTACTAAAATGGTATTTGTCCTTTTCACTTTTGTCTGTATGATGTCTTGTCATCACTGTGCTAACAAAATGTGTGCTTCTGTATTTTTGTGTTTTCTAAAATTTACCAAGAAGTTTGCTTTAGGGTATACATAAATTGTTTTCAACTCACTGCTTACTGTGCTCCTACTGTCTATCTTCAGTTACACTGGCTATAATCTCTGCAATTTCATTATCATCCAATAAATTTTTAACAATATTCTGAAATAGAGGTATTTATAAAGATTTTTATACTCAAGTATGAATTGTTTGGGGCTTCCCTGGTGGCTCAGTGGTAAAGAATCTGCCTGCCAATGCAAGAGATGCAGGTTCAGTCCCTGGGTTGGGAAGATCTCCTGGAGAAGGATATGGCAACCCACTCCAGTATTCTTGTCTGGGAAATCCCATGGACAGAGGAGCCTAGTGGGCTACAGTCTATGGGGCTGAAAAAGAGTCCTCACACAACTTAGTGACTAAACAGTAACAACAACATGAATTGTTTGCTTTAAAAAAGGAGATTAGAAAACTTCTTGTTTTCAACCTATAGATGTGAAAATCGAAGTGTTAGCTGCCCAGTCATATCCAACTCTTTGTTGGCTACCTCATGGAGTGTAGCCTCCCAGGTTCCTCTCCTGGAATTCTTCAGGCAAAAATACTGGAGTGAGTAGCCATTCCCTTCTCCAGGAGATCTTTCAGACCCAGGGATTGAACCTGGGTCTCCTGCATTGCAGGCAGATTCTAAAATAATTAATATATGTAATACTGAAAAAGATAAAACTAACATATCAGAGTTCTCTGACTCATGAAAGAGAAGAATCCACCCTCAAAGAAACTGAGAAATTTTGGAAATAAAAATACAATGAAATCTGTATTTCTCTCAGATTTGTTGATAAAAAGTTACTTTATTTTGCTTTATCCAACAGAATATTTTTGAATAGCATTATGGTGCCAGTTAAAGAGATGGGAATACCAGACCACCTTGCCTGTCTCCTGAGAAACCTGTATGCAGGTCAAGAAGCAACAGTTAGAACTGGACATGGAACAACAGACTGGTACAAAATAGGTCAAGATTGTATATTGTCCCCCTGCTTATTTAACTTCTTTGCAGAGTAGATCATGTGAAATGCCAGGCTGTATGTAGCATAAGCTGAAGTCAAGACTGCTGGGAGAAATATCAATAACCTCAGATATGCAGATGACGCCACCCTTATGGCAGAAAGCGAAGAGGAACTAAAGAGCCTTTTGATGAAAGTGAAAGAGGAGAGTGAAAAAGTTGGCTTAAAACTCAACATTCAAAAAACTAAGATCATGGCATCCGGTCCCATCACTTCATGGCAAATAGATGGAAACAATGGAAATAGTGACAGACTTTGTTTTCTTGGGTTCCAAAATCACTGCAGATGGTGACTGCAGCCATGAAATTAAAAGACGTTTGCTCCTTGGAAGGAAAGCTATGACAAACCTAGACAGCATATTAAAAAGCAGAAGTATTACTTTGCCAACAAAGGTCTGTATAGTCAAAATTATGGTTTTTCCAGTAGTCATGTATGGATGTGAGAGTTGGACCATAAAAAAGGCTGAATTACAAAGAATTTATGTTTTTGAATTGTGGTGATGGAGAAAACTCTGGAGAGTCCCTGGACTGCATGGAGATCAAACCAGTCAATCCTAAAGGAAATCAATCCTGAATATTCATTAGAAGGACTGATGCTGAAGCTGAAGCGCCAGTACTTTGGCCAGCTGATGCAAAGAACTGACTCATTAGAAAAGACCCTGATGATGGGAAAGATTGAAGGCAGGGGAAGAAGGGGATGACAGAGGATGAGATGGTTAGATGGCATCACCGACAATGGACATGAGTTTGAGCAAGCTCTGGGAGATGCCGAACGACAGGAAAGTCTGGTGTGCTGGCATCCACGGGGTCACAGAGTCAGACACGACTTAGCAACTGAACAATAATAACAATGGCGCCAATTAAGTTACAGCATTATTTTGAGACCAATCATTTAGTTTGAAAAAAAAAAGGAATTGAATACTTAGAGTGGAAATAAGATGAGCTCTTTGTGTCACACAGCATAAAGACTGACTCAATACAAAGATAAAATGACCCCAAATCACCACTTAAATGACAGTCATTTTGAACTCTTCCAGAAAAAACACAGATTAAAAACCTGAATAAAACAGAAAGATAAACCTATAGGATTAGAGATGGAGTCTACTTAGGAGTTACACGTTTTTGTGGAAATAATTAGTAGACAGTAATGGGGTATGCTGTTCTTCTAAAAATAAGAATTTCCTTTAATTATGATTCAGCTAGGTACCTGACGAAGAGAAAGAAAAAAATTTACGTGACCTTCATGGTGAAAGTGAAAGTAAAGTCGCTCAGTCGTGTCTGACTCTTTGCGACCCCATGGTCTGTACCCTCCATCCATGGGATTCTCCAGGCAATAGTACTGGAGTGGATTGCCATTTCCTTCTCCAGGGGATCTTCCCGACCCAGGGATCGAACCCAGGTCTCCTGCATTGTAGACAGACGCTTTACCGTCTGAGCCACCATGGTAGAAATCCCAGAACCACTGCAGTCTGAAAGCCCAGAGATCCAATGACCGAATCCTGATTCTGAGCTGCTCTGCCCTTTTTTTTCCCCCTCTTTTTTTGGGGGTCAAGAAAACAATAGAGGCCTGGGCAGTCAGAAACAGATCCTTGCTAAAGGATTTATGCAGAAGTCATATTAGGAGAAAGCTGGTTCTTAATTCTGATAGTTAACAATTCTATTTGACTATCTGTAGTCTGCCACGTTCCTCTGTCCATGGAATTCTCTAGGCCAGAATACTGGAGTGGGTAGCCATTTCTTTCTCCAGGGGATCTTCTCAACCCATGATTCAAATCCAGGTCTCCACCCCTATTACAGATGGATTCTTTACCATCTGAGCCACTACAGAGGCCCACATATCTACTTGTTCCACAGCTCAATGTGGAATCCAGGGAACTTAGTTTGCTTATAGAAAAATGTACTTTGACTCATCCATCTAATGAGACCCTTTAATTCAAGAAACTGAATCCTGCCTCTCTGACTAACCAGTACAGCAAGGGCTATTTCATTAACATTATCAAGGATATTCTGATTGTGGGATAATAAGATCATGTTAGCTCTTAAAAGAAGAGTGGTGTGAGGTCATCACTGTGCCACCAAACAGAGGGCAAACAGCGAGCATGACATTTTTCCAGCTGTACCCTAACTTTGGGGGGACTAGATTCTCTACGGTAAAATTTCTACTTTTGTCAAAATACTTGGGAAATCTCTGAACTGACTACTGTTTAGAACTCTCAGATAATCTATTATTGTGACTAACATATTCCTAGTACTTACAATGAGGTTTGCTTCAAACACACCACTTCTGAGAGAGTGAAATGAAGAAATGCACAGCACATATACCCAAGAGGAATGTCTAGGGATGGTAATATTTTGTTTATAAAATCCTGGGTATCAAATTAAAACATCGACAAAGAATTAAATTCTCCCTAGGTTCAAAAAAGTCAGTTCAAAAGCTCACTCTCAAGGGGAAATAGAACGAAAGCAGAAGAGCTATTGTTGCAGCTGTAAATATAGAATGCGAATGTAAACTAAATTCAGCAATTACCAGTCTAAGGTAACCTGAAGAAAATGATCAAGAACACAATCAAGACTCTAAGTAGATGGAGTTGTATAAAATATTTTATACATAATACAAGTTCATCTTTCAGGTCTCAACTCATGTCGTCTCTTCAAGGCCTTCCCTGCTCATCCTATCTGGCCCTGCTCCAAGGCCCTGCCTCTGAACTACCACCTTATTACCACAATCGTGTTTTCTCTTTCTGGAATTTAATATATGGCCTCCACCTTGGAAGGTCTAAAGTGCAGTAGCAAGAGAGAAGACAATAACAACCAAAGAGCTGCAGGAACACAGTTCAATACCAGTGAGATCTAGTAAGGCCTCCCTGGGGAAATAATATTAGATTCGGGACTTGATGAAATAATACCTAACTCTGTAAGTTTCCAAACTGTCACACTGCTTTACATCTTCATGTTTTTTATAGCAACAGCATGAAAAAAGGAGACATATTAACATAAAGAGAAATGACAACAGAGTATTTTTTGGTGTTAATATAAAATAGCAAAATGGCTTAGATTAACATGTCTTAATTTTTTTAGGGCCATGAGACCCTCCTTGGAAAATATGATGAAAGTCACAGATCCTCTCTAGAATCTAGAGTTTGCTGTCTGCTTATACAAAATTTGAAACACAGTTTCAAGGAGTTTATAGATCTATTCAGACTGATAATCTGAATTCACTTAAGTCTAGGTGAAGCAATAAATCCTACAAAGAGTAATTATGCAATTGGAAGGGAAAAAAAACAAGAACAAAGGTGATCATTTATATTTACTATATGCCAGGCAGTACTGCAAGAGATTATATACATTATATAAATGATTATATACATTTAATCCTCAGGACAACCCTAAAAATAGGTTTTTAAAAACTGGATTTTACTTTTTATTTGTTCTTTTGTTTTAAACTAGGTAACAAAGGTTCATGGCACAAAGTTCAAGAGACATAAAGAGTAAAAGGTAAGTCTCTCTTTCTGCCCATTTCCTTCCACACCAGATTATCCTCTCTACAAGGAAAATTCCAGTTCTTGCACATTCTTCTAGAGATAACTTTTGAATATAAGCAAATAGGTGAAGTAACTGGCTCAAGACTATAATGAATATTCATCTACATAGGATATTTCATACATGTGTGAGAATACCTATCAGATAAATGTCTGGAAGTAGTAATTATTCTCTTTTATGGAAAAAAAAAAAAGACTTTTGCCATTCCACCCATTCCCAAACTCTGGATGCAATAAGAAAGGAGGGGAGTGAGGGGAGTGTGTCTACCAGCCAGAAGATAGCCAATTACTTCACCTTAGTTTTACAGGCTTCCTTGTATACATGAACTCAATAATACCACTTTCACATCTTTCCAGAAATTGTTTTGGAACTCACAGAGGGAAGCAGGCCCTGGTACTCATAGAAGATTCATGTGTAGTATCTATTCGAAAAGATTTCAAGCAGGAAACAGTACTTAGATGTAAAAATGCAGACACTAATATCTATACGTTCATTAAGCTAGATTTTTTTCAAGTGGTGTAATTTTATTCACTACCACTGTAAAAAAAACTTGATGGAAGTGGTGAAGTTGAGGAAGGGAAGCAAAACCCTCCCCTTAAGCAAGTAACTGAAAATAAAGACCAAGGGATCCTACAGTATTTACCAAGTGATTTGAAGTTCAGACCAGTAGTCCTGAGTTAGACAGACTTTATTTTTTAGAGCAATTTCAGGTTCACAGAAAAACTGAATGCACAGACAGTTCTCGTGGAAGCCCTCCCCTCTAGCATACACAGCTTCCTCTACTATCAGCATCTAGCCCCAGAGTGGTACGTTTGTTACTATGGATGAACCAATGCTGACACATCACTATCACCCAAAGTCCAAACTTTACATTAGGGTTCATTCTTGGAGTTATGTATTCTATGGATTTGACAAATGCATAATGACATATATTTACCATCATTATATTTCATTTTCTTGAGCTCCAAAATCAATGCGGACAGTGATGGCAGCCATGAAATTAAAAAAGACACTTGGCTCCTTAGAAGAAAAGCTATGACAAACATAGACAGCTATTAAAAAGCAGGGATATCACTTTACCAACAAGGTTAGTATAGTCAAAGCTGTGTCAAAGCTAATTAATTCCAGTAATTATGTGTGGATGTGAGAGCTGGACCATAAAGTAGGCTGAGTGCCAAAGAATTGATGCTTTTGAACTGTGCTGTTGGAGAAGACTCTTGAGAGTCCCTTGGACAGCAAGGAGATCAAACTAATCAATCATAAAGGAAACCAACCCTGAATATTCATTGGAAGGACTGATGCTAAAGCTGAAACTCCAATACTTTGACCAGCTGATGCAAAGAGCCAACTTATTGGAAAAGACCATGATGCTGGGAAAGGTTGGGGGCAAGAGGAGAAGGGGACGACAGAGGATGAGATAATTGGATGGCATCATCAACTCAATGGACATGAGTTTGAGCAAACTCAGGGAAATAGCAAAGGACAGAGAAGCTTGGCATGCTATAGTTCATGGGGTCGCAACTGAACAACAGCAACAAATACTATCATACAGAATATTTTTACTGGCCTAAAAATCTTCTATGCTCTGCCTATTCATCTCTTCCACCCTCCACTCCTGGCAACCACTGATCTTTTAAGTGTCTCCACAGTCTCATGGCTGCCATCACTGTCCGCATTGATTTTGGAGCTCAAGAAAATGAAATATAATGATGGTAAATATATGTCATGCCTTTTACAGAATATCATATAGTTAGAATCAAAAAGTATGTATAGCCTTTTCAGATTGGCTTCTTTCACTTGGTAATATGCATTTAAGGTTCTTCTGTGTCTTTTCATGGCTGGATGACTCATTTCTTCTTAGTGCTGAATAATATTCCACTGTCTAGATGTATATTCCACTGTCTAAATGTATACTTCACTGTCTAGATCTAGATTCCACTATAATTTTTCCATTCACTTACTGAAGGACATCCTGGTTGCTTCCAAGTTTTTGCAATTATGAATTAAGCTTCTATAAACATCAGTGAGTGGACATAAGTTTTCAACTCATTTGGATAAATACCAAGGAGCACAACTGCTGGATTATATAGTATGTTTAGTTTTATAACAAATTGCCAAACTGTCTTCCAAACTGGCTGTCCCATTTTGCATTCCTGCCAGCAATGAATGAGAGCTCCATATTGTTCTATATTCTTACCATCTGGTGTTATCAGCGTTCTTGATTTTGGCCATTCCAATAGGTGTGTAGTGGCATTTCATTGTTTTAATTTGCATTTCTCTGATACATATGATGTGGGACATCGTTTTATATGCTTATTTGCCATCCATATTATCTTCTTTGGGCTTCACTTGTGGCTCAGCTGGTGAAGAATCCTCCCGCAATGTGGGAGACCTGGGTTCAATCCCTGGATTGGGAAGATCCCCTGGAGAAGGGAAAGGCTACCCACTCCAGTATTCTGGCCTGGAGAATTCCATGGACTGTATAGTGTATGGGGTCACAAAGAGTCAGACACAACTGAGTGACTTTCACTTTATTTTCTTTGTTAAGGTTTTGTTAAGGTTATTTTTGTCCATTTTTTAATTGGGTTGTTTGTCTTCTCATTGTTGAGTCTTAAGAGTTCTTTGCATATTTTGAGTAACAGTCCTTTATCAGATAGGTCTTTTGCAAACATTCTTTTCCAGTCTATGATTTGTCTTCTTATTGTCTTTCTTGAGACAGTTATTTTCAACAAACCAGAAAATTGAGGCTCAGAAATTTACCTGCTGAAGGCATAGAGTAGGCAATGGCAAAGCCAGGCCCTAAATCTGGCTCTTATCACCATTCTACGTTTGCTAGGGCTGACTTGGAAAAGGAGACAGAATGAAAGGAAAACAAAACAAAACACCAACCACCACCGCAACCGTCCTGGTTGTGAAAAAAGGAAACCGCACACTCCCTCCCCTTCTCTTCCCAAACTCCCCTTGATAATCTCTTCTATCACCATGTTTCAGTTATCACCTACATGCTAACAGCTCCTAAGTCTCTATTTATTTATTTATTTCATTTCGGGACGCACCACATGGCATTCAGGATCTTATTTCCCCAATCAGGGATTGAACCTGTGCCCCTACCTTGGGAGTGTGGAGTCTTAAACACTGGACTGCCAAAAAGTCCCCTAAATTTTTATTTAAAGCCTAGATCTCTCAGATTTGTATATCCAAATGCCTTTGGACATCTCCACTCATACACTCCATAGTTTCTCAAACATAGCCTGTTCAAAACTGAACTAACTGAACCTGTACTTCCTCCCAAATTCGTTCAATAAATGGACTTCTATTTCAGAAACCTCAAAGTCACCCTCAGATCACTTCCTTTTAACTAGCTGTTTCATGCAGAAGTAGCCCCAATTCATAAAATTCTGTCCTTTCTCCAATGACATCATTTTCTCACTATCTGTCAACCCCCTTTTCAGTTACTTCCCTCTTTGTCTAGTCTAGATTTCCTGGTCCATCTTGAAAATAACTCATGAATAACTTCATTCCCTCTCTCCTTTCATTCAAAACCTCAATCCTGATGATGCTACTAATCTATCTACTTCATCTTTGGGCCCAAGCTGCAAAATTTTGCAAGAGATAAACCACATGACCAAGCTGACAGGTTTCACTTTAAATTCATCTTCCCAAAACTCAAATGAGTATCAACAGTGCCTCAGTCATTTTACAAAGTTTCTTTAGTGGTACACACTCCCTCTGTCCCTTCCTAGGAAGAATAGATCATGTTTGTCTCCTCAAACTTACACCCTTACTTTCAAGTGACAGCCTTACCTCACAGAAATAAAAGAGATTAAATAGAAGGGGAAAATATCTGATATAAACTTACATTCCCAGCACCAGGCCTACCTTATTTGCCACACTTCACCTTCTTCCCTCCCTTTTACTGAAATAAGGGTCTCACTT
Organism: Neotragus pygmaeus; assembly: GCA_006410875.1. Classification (NCBI taxonomy): domain Eukaryota; kingdom Metazoa; phylum Chordata; class Mammalia; order Artiodactyla; family Bovidae; genus Neotragus; species Neotragus pygmaeus. The sequence continues at coordinate 1,533,164 of SJYV01029990.1, forward strand.
TGTGCTTACCATCCATTCCATCTCAACTGAGAACTTAACTCTTTCCACATGATCTAATCCTTATCTCTCCAACTTCACCTCCCATCATTTACTCTCTGCTTAAAAATACTCCACAGGAAACCAACCTTCTTTTCCAATTCAAGGCCTTTGTACATGCTTACTACACCTTCTTTGCTTCATAATTTGCATTTTTTTTTGTTAACTCAGTTGCTTATTTTGTCTACTTCTGTGCAGTTGACTCACCACCCCTGATGGCCTGAGGCAACCACTGATCTGCTTCTTGTTACTCTAGACAGACTCGCTTTTTACAGAATGTCATATAAATGGAATCATAAAAAATACACTCTTTTGTGTCTAGTTTATTTCACTTAGCATATTTGAGACCTTCATCCATATGAATCATTCTTTTTTATTCCTAAGTAGCACTCTTTTATATAGGTGTACTTTATCCATTCAATTGTTGATGGATTTTGGTGTTTTTCCAGTTTGGAGCCATTATAAATTAAACTGCTATCAACATCTGCATACTAGGTTTTGTGAACACAGGATTTCATTTTCTAGGGTAAAGACAAAAGTATGGGTAGAACTGCTGAGTCATTTGGTAAGTATATATTAAATTCATAACAACAAACTGGAAAACTGTTACCAGTAATGTATGACCATCCCAACTGATTCATATCCACATCAATATTAGGTATTGTCAGTCTTTTAAATTTTAGCCATTTTGGTGGGCTTCCAGTATCTCATTGTGGTTTTAATTCACCTTTCCCTAATGACTCATCATGTTGAGCAACTTATGTGCTTACTGGCATTTGCATAGTATCTATTGAGGCATGTCTGTTCAAATCATTTCTCCATTTAAAAAACTGAACTGTGTATATCATTATTCAGTTGTAAGAGTTCTTGATGTATTCTAAATACCAGTCCTTTGTTTGGTATATGTATTGTGAGTATTCTCTCTGATTTTGTGGCTTGCCTTTTTATTTATTTAACTATGTGTTTTGAAATAGGAAATTTTTGCTTGCCCCAAGGTTATGAAGATTTTTTTTTCCCTTTGATTTCTTCTACAGTCAATGATCCATTTTGAGTTTAATATATGAAACGAAATAAAGGTAGCATCATTTGATCTTTCAAAAAAACGTCCTTTCCCCACTGATTTACTTTGGCTTCTTTGTCAAGACTTAATTCACTGTCTATATGTGTGTCTATTTCTGGGCTCCCTCTTCTGTTGCATTGACCTACATGTACGTACCCATCCTTTTCCCTTTAGTGTCAGTACCTTTTGTAGAGTGAGAAAAGGTAATGATTGGAGTCCAAAAAGTTCCAAATTCTTTCCCATCTCTCTAAGTCCTCCTTTTCTTTTTCTTCTTTAAACATTTCGCACAAAATACTCTTCCAAGTCAAAACTGCTAGCACAAATGGTACTGTGTGTGAGTGTGTGCTCATTTGTGTCCAACTCTCTGTGACCCCATGGACTAGCCCTCCAGGCTCCTCTGTCCATGGAATTCTCCAGGCAAGAGTACTGGAGTGCCATTTCCTAATCCAGGGGATCTTTCCGACCCAGGGATCGAACCCACATCTCCATTGGCAGTTGGATTCTTACCACTGAGCCACCTGGGAAGCCCCAAAAGGTATACATCAAACATAGATTGACCTCAGAATGATGGTTTTATGCATATTAAATGTAGAAAAATAAGAAAAATACATAAAATTTAATTCTAAATTCACTATAAACAGTCCACTAAAATCAAACAATATTCTGGTGCCCTCTAGTGGGGAGAAACTGGAAGGATATAACAAACAAAAATGTTATAGAAATGGTAAAACAAAACATTATTCAGAGAAATACCGAATACCGACAAATGTGATTACTATTTCATTTATTCTCCTTACTCCCTCCAAAACAAAAAAATTTTTACGTAAAAAAGGGAAATGTTTTGCTATTTTAATCCAATGTGCATGCAGTGAAATAAAAAACTGGTTCGAATAAACAAAATGGATGTTTGAAATTTGTATTCTCACAGTATACTTTCCTATACAAAGAAAATGGGGACCAAAGGTTAGAGGAAAAAAGAAAAGATTTTACATACTTGAGCAAGGACATAAACTAAATAGTTTCAAGATATGTAGTTTAAATACACTGTCATGATATACGCTAATGTATACTTGAGTGAATTCCAGGAGTTGGTGATGGACAGGGACTCCTGGCGAAGCGTGCTGCAATTCAGGGGTCTTTGGGGTGCAATTCAGGGGTCTTTGGGGTCGCAAAGAGTCGGACAGGACTGAACTGACTGATACTTGCATACAATGTAACATAATATTGTTTTCTGGAATGGAGTACAAGAAGTGCAGGAACTGGGGGGGGGGGAGCAAGGAGCATTTATACGTTTATATATTTTAAATACACTTTTAAAAATGTAGGTCAATTATTTTGAAACAGTGAAACAGAATTCTACACACTTATACATGAGCCCCTCCAAATAGGTGGCAAGAGATACTTTGTTGAGAATAGTTCTAACAGTTCCTTATAATTAACCAACTCTTGTTAGGTCCCACAGGGTACCATAGCTACATTAACCTCCAATATTCTCAAACATGCAAAAGTAGAGAAACAATAAATTAAAAGTACTTTTCAATATCAATTTTGCCCAAGAATTTAATCCTTTAAATATTTCCATTTCCTCACAAAGTCTCCAGGATCTGAAGGAGGAAATCCAAAATATCTGCTCTCTGCCTAATTCATTCTTGGGCAGATTCTTGTGCTCCTATTAGCTCTAAGGTCATTTTTCCAGATAGTATATCTCAGTTTCCCATTAGGTCTTGAAGAATTTCCAGCTGAGCCTGAGTCTTTTGCTAATTCTACATATACCTCCACCTCTGAGGAACCACAGCCTCACTTAGCCAATGAGCCTTATATTTAATCAAAATTTTTGGTATATTCACCTACTTTTTTCTCCTTCCATACTGTTTTAAAGAAAAAAGGTCTCTCTCCTCATCTCTCTTTTCAAAATACCTCCCTATTGTCACTTTTACATTTTTAATCTGTTTAAAAAAATTTTTTTTAAATCACTATTATTAGTCATGTAGGTCAAAAGTTGACCTACATGACTAATAATAAGTTGGGAGAAGGCAATGGCAACCCACTCCAGTACTCTTGCCTGGAAAATATCATGGACGAAGGAGCCTGGTTACAGTCCATGGGGTCACTAAGATTCGGGCACAATTGAGCGACTTCACTTTCACTTTTCACTTTCATGCACTGGAGAAGGAAATGGCAACCCACTCCAGTGTTCTTGCCTGGAGAATCCCAGGGACGGCGGAGCCTGGTGGGCTGCCGTCTATGGGGTCGCACAGAGTCGGACACGACTGAAGCAACTTAGCAGCAGCAGCAGCAGGTCAAAAGTTGAGTCATTACTCTTCCTCCCCTCTTCTTGATATTACCTTGAACTTGATATTACCTTGAACTTGATATTACCTTGATATTACCTTGAACTCAACAGGGAGAAGATTCTCAGATTTCTGCCACTCTGCTACCAGCTGAGAGATGGAAACAACAAGGACCAGAAATACCTATAATGCCCTCCCTGTACCTTTGTAATTTCCTCAGTCTAAGACGCCTTCTGTTTCCTTTCTATATACTCTATTTACTTCCTATCCTCCTTCCCTACTTTTCTTTTAATGCCAAAGTGAATGTGTTTTTTATCTGAAGCTCTACTTTTATATCCTTGGAGATGATTTTTTCTTCTAAATTTCTGTTGTAATTATAGTCCCTACTAGTTAACTGGCTTGTAACACATGGCTCCTTTACATTGACATTCTTCCCTTTAAGTACTTGCCAAAGCCTTCCAACTGTTAAATTCTCAAGCTAATAAACAGATTTCATATTTCTTATTTCTACTATCTTGCCCCAAATATATATTTAAATGATACTCATATGTGTGCCATCCCCCCCCCCCTAGAATTTCACAGAATTCTATACACTCAGTCCTCCACTTCCTCCCAAGGGGGGCCCCACCACCCTCCCCCACAACTGCTACCTCCCTTTCTTCCTATATCTCTTCTCTCTCTTTCTCTGGTAAATGGTACTAAAGAATTATATGCTATGCTTTCAGTTAATTCTTTCTGAAAGTGAAAGTGAACATGTTAGTCAGTCAGTCATGTCTGACTCTTTGTGACCCCATGGACTGTAGCCTACCAGGTTCCTCTGTCCATGGAATTCTCCAGGCAAGAATACTGGGGTGGGCTGCCATGCCCTTCTCCAGGAGATCTTCCCAACCTAGGGATTGAACCCAGGTCTCCTGCATTGCAGGCAGATTCTTTACTGTCTGAGCCACCTGGGAAACCCCTCTTTCTGTAAGGGTAACTTGGAAAAGTGACTTCTATTTCCAAGAGTATGAAGTACTGGAAAAGGTCTGTTTTTATTTCAATCCCAAAGAAGGGCAACGCCAAAGAATGTTCAAACTACTGCATAATTGCACTCATATCTCTTGCTAGCAAGGTAGTGCTCAAAATCCTCCAAACTGGGCTTCAACAGAATATGAATGGAGAACTTTCAGATGTACAAGCTGGATTTGGAAAAGGCAGAGGAACCAGAGATCAAATTGCCAACATCTGTTGGATCATAGAAAAAGCAAGAGAATTCCAGAAAAACATATACTTCTGCTTCATTGACTACTCTAAAGCCTTTGACTCTGAAGCTCACAACAAACTATGGAAAATTCTTAAAGAGATGGCAATACCAGACCATCTTACCTGCCTTCTGAGAAACCTGTATGCAGGTCAAAAAGCAACAGTTAGAACCAGACATGGAAAAATGAAAAAATGAACTGTTTCAAAGTTGGGAAAGGAGTCAGACAAAGCTGTATATCATCTGATATACAGAAGAAGCACCCTTCTTCTTTAATTTCCATCTTTAACTTCCAAAGTACATCATGCAAAAATGCCGGGCTGGATGAAGGACAAGCTGGAATCAAGATTGCTGGGAGAAATATCAACAACCTCAGATATGCAGATGACACTACTCTAATGACAGAATGTGAAGAGGAAATAAAGAGCCTCTTGATGAAGGTGAAAGAGGAGAGTAAAAAAGCTGGCTTGAAACTCAACATTCAAAAAACTAAGATGATGGCATTGGGTCCCATCAGTTCATGGCAAATATATGGGGAAAAATTGAAACAGTGACAGATTTTATTTTCTTGGACTCCAAAATCATTGCAAATGTGACTGCAGCCATTAAATTAAAAGACACTTGCTCCTTGGAAGAAAAGCTATGATAAACCTAGACAGGGTTTTAAAAAGCAGAGATATCACTTTGCTGACAAACGTCCATATAGTCAAAGCTATAATTATTCTAGTAGTCATGTATAGATGTGAGTAAAAAGTAAAAGTCACTCAGTAGTGTCTGACTCTTTGCAACCCCATGGACTATACAGTCCATGGAATTCTCCAGGCCAGAACACTGGAGTGGGTAGCCATTCCCTCTCTAAGGGATCTTCCCAACCCAGGGATCAAACCCACGTCTCCCGAACTGCAGGTGGATTCTTTACCAGCTGAGCCACCAGGGAAGTCCACAGATGTGAGGGCTGGACCATAAAGAAGGCTGTGCCCTGAAGAAACGATGTTTTTGAATTGTGGTGCTGGAGAAGACTCTGGAGAGTCCCTTGGACAGCAAGGAGATCAAAGAAGTCAGTCCTAAAGGAGATCAGTCTTGAACACTCACTGGGAGCACTGGTGCTGAAGCTGAAGCTCCAGGACTTTGGCCACTGATAGGAAGAGCCAACTCACGAGAAATGACCCTGATGCTGGGAAAAGGGCAGAGGAGCAAGGGGTGACAGAGGATAAGACGGTTGGATGGTGTCATCTACTCAATGGACACAAGTTTCAGCAAACTCCAGGAGATAGTGAAGGACAGGAAAGCCTGGAGTGCTGCAGTCCACAGGGTCACAAAGAGTTGGACATGACTCTGCGACTGAACACAATATGAAGTACTAAATAAACAGAATTATCCTCCCACTGGAAACAACTAAATATAAAGTAAAAACACCTATTTAAATAAATTGTTTGGTTGGCAAAAAAGTTATGAACTGACAGTGCTAAGAAAAGAGACTCCCAAGTGGAAACAGTCCAGCTGAGCCATTTACATGACCCACAAAACTATCAGCAAAGCAAAATGCTTATTTCAAACCTCCAAATTCTGGCAGCAATTTGTTATGCAACAGTACTAACTATGATATTACACAGTACAATGGTAGACAAGCTCTCTATATCATTTGAAGTCAACATAGAATCTTGAAGACATTCTGCTTCACTTCTTTTTGTTTCTTTTCTATTTTTTCTTGCCTTAGAACTTCAGAGATACTTTTGTTAAAATTCCAAACCACTCATAGGTAAGGAAAGTTAGGCCCAAAGAAGTGAAATCACAGAACAAATTACAGATCAAATTTGTAGTAGAACATAGATCAAAATCCATGCTTCTTAATCCTCAATACAGTGTTTTTTGTTTGTAACCAAAATGTTTTTGTACCTTGTCTTTCTTTTCTTTATTCCACTCTTTTTCCTTGTGGCAGAAGGGCAGCCAAAATAATGTCAATCAACCAGGTTTTTATGCTTCCCTCCTAAAAGCCCAGACCTATTTCCAATTCGAAGATTTAAATAGCATTTCCCAACTAACACAACATTTAAAATCAACTATATCCCAATAAAAATTTAAAAAGAAAAGAAAAGGGCATTTCCCAGTTCTGCCTGTCTCTAATCTTGCTGAGCCTCAATCGATGTATGGTGCCAGCTTTCTGGACCAGTTGATAAATCTGTATGGATTATCACCAACAGAATGCAAACTTGCTACTTAGTGTGCCTGGGTAACAAGGGAACAATGACAGGACATATCTGGGTAATAAGACTTACAAAACTTCCAGCCAAGTAACACACAGAGAATCTCAACCTCACCTGGCCTGAGAACTGCTATCTTTTGGCAACTGTAAAATGTGAAAGTTACCTGCAAATCTGACAATTTCCTAACAACGGTCTAAGTAGCAGTTAGAGAAGTTGGCATATTAGATAGATCAGGAAGGAACCAAGAAAAGAAAATTTTAAAACAGAAAATAAACTAATCGGCACTAGAAAAACAGATGATAATAAAGAAAGGAAAACAAAGTAGGGTGAGGTTGCATGAAGGGAATATAACTATGAAGCTATGCAGACATCTTCACCTAGCCCAGATTAGAACTAGAGCTAGATTTGCAGTTTTTTATTTATAGTCAACTGGTTTCTATGTATTAATTTTTGTAGCCTGGTCTCAAAGTAAGATTGCTAATAAATTGGACTTTTATTAAAATTTACTAAATTTATTTACTAAAAATTTCAGCTTAAAACTATTTGAAACCACTCAAATGTCTATCAGTCGAATTTTGATTACACAAACTAAGGTACACTCAAACAATGGAATGTTATGTATCTGTTTAAAAAGAAGCTTTTTTGTACTTATATACACCTTGGTGTAAGAAAGGCCGAGAAGAATGAATAAATGTATTACTTATATTTGCATAAGGAAACAATAAGAAATGATGACTAGACCATGAAAAAAAGGGTTTGGTTATTTACATGTAAGTTCATTAGCAACCTTGTTGCCTAGATAGAGACTTAAGATCAAAATAAGGACACTTCTTATTTAACTTGCTCTTTCTAACTTAAGGATGAACTGGATAAGAATGTTTAACTTTAGGCACAATAGGGCCTGATGCAGATCGATTTCCAGTCTCCTCAGAGTACATAAAACACGACTTTTCTCCCATACCTGGATTAAATGGATAACTACCACCACATTCATTCTTTCCCTTTCCACAATAATGTATCACCCTGTGTTTACCTCCACTAACCCCTAATCAATATTCATAGTTTATTAATAATATCTTACTATCTAAGTTCTTACCTAATTTCTGGGCCAACTGTTTTACGCTTCAGCTGTTACTGTCCCTCCAATTGTAACTGTAAATCCTTATAAGTTACTGACCAGCTAGCTACATGTATCTTTGCACAGTGCCTCCAGTGCATGTTTTATTAGACACCCTGGAACTATGTTTTTATGCCAGTTCCCCAAATATAACTCTGTATAGCTCAAAATACTAAACATTATGTCATGCCAAAAACTTTTTCCTAAGTTTTGCATTTCTAAAAGACAGCAACAACGACAGTTTCCTATGTACAAACAGAGAAAAAGTTACTAGCTACATCTCTCAGCCTCTGGAAAACATGGTTAAAGGCCAATACAAATAGCTATAGGGAGCATATTCTAATCTTAGAGACAAAGGAAGAATCAAGAACAAGAATGTAAACACAGTAACTCTCTATCCGCAATTTCTACCCTTCCTTCTAGTCCTTCCCAATTACCTTCCCCACCCTTTCCGTTCCTCTAGAGAGGGAGGCTCAGGCAGCAGCTGGTTTATTCACAGCTAGCTCAATGGCAACCCACTCCAGTACTCTTGCCTGGAAAATCCCATGGATGGAGGAGCCTGGTGGGTCCATGGGGTCGCAAAGAGTTGGACACGACTGAGCGACTTCACTTTCACTTTTCACTTTCATGCATTGGAGAAGGAAATGCGACCCACTCCAGTATTCTTGCCTGGAGAATCCCACGGACAGGGGAGCCTGGTGGGGAGGCTGTCTATGGGGTCGCACAGAGTCGGAAACGACTAAAGTGATTTAGCAGCAGCAGCAGCAGCAGCTCCCTGGTGGATCAGACAGTAAAAAATCTGCCTGCAATAGGGGAGACCTGGGTTCGATCCCTGGGTTGTGAAGATTCCCTGGAGGAGGGCATGGCAACCCATTCCAGTATTGTTGCCTGGAGAATCCCCATGGACAAAGGAGCAAAGAGTTGGACACAACTGAGGAACTAAGTCAGTTGAGCCACTGAGCACAACTTTATTTGATTTATTGATACATGGCAACAGAAACACACATAAGTCAGGCTCAGAAGAGAGCTATTCATTTTTGATTGGTTCAAATCCTTTTCAACCAGGCAAAAAGACCCATAAACTAACAACAACAAAAATTGTGAGAAAGAAGTGAAGAATTTTTCTGGTAAAAAGCTAAAGACATGGGTCTGGGGAATTACTAACTGTGTAAACTAGGCATTGTACTTATGGTTTCTGAATCCTGTTTCTAATGGCCATGGTCCCAGATCTAGGGATCAAACTGAGCAATGGTTACAATGTTATTATTTAAAGACCTTTCATCTGTTCACATCTTGTGGATTTCAGAATAACACTGCCCTTGCAACCTTCTAGTTTTTATAAACTAGAGCCAAGAGAAAATTACAGGCAACATCAAATGTGGATACACCCAAACTCAGAAATATATCTCTTCAGAAACAGAAGGGAAGAGGGGACGATTATTTTTTTAACCCACCCCACCGCTAAGCCATGAAATGAATATCGTTTTAAAAGCTTCAGTTATAAAAGTTATTTATATTCATAGTGGAAAACAATAGCAAGAGACAAAAATCAATTATAGTTCCAACACTCAAGTATTATCATTGCTGACATGTTAAAATGCATCCTTCTGGTAAATTTTTGTAAGCAAAAAATGAGATGTTATAACCTCTTTTCATGTAATATATTATTATGTATTTATGTCTATAAAATCATTAAATACTGTAACTGACAGTGTGGATTTTAAAGTCAGACAAATAACTGGGTCCCACCTTTCTTACTTGCTGTGTGATTTCATGTAAGTTATAGAAACTGTTTATACCTCACAGGTTATAATGCATATATTTTGTAATTTTTCAACATTCTATTAAATGTATCCTAGCTTATTAAAAATCCCCTATTGTCAAAATAAGTGAAAGTCACTCAGTCGTGTCCAACTCTTTGCAACCCCAGGGACTAAACAGTCCATGGAATTCTCCAGGCCAGAATACTGGCATGAGTAGCCTTTTCCTTCTCCAGGGGATCCTCCCAACCCAGGGATTGAACCCAGGTTTCCCACATCACAGGTGGATTCTTTACCAGCTGAGCCACAAGGGAAGCCGAAGAACACTGGAGTGGGTAGCCTATCCCTTCTCCAGCAGATCTTCCTGACCCAGGAATCAAACAGGGGTCTCCTGCACTGCAGGTGGATTCTTTATCAACTGAGCTATCAGGGAAGCATTGTCCAAATAAAGTTGTTTCTAAATATATAACATTATAAATAACAATGCAACAAACACTAAATCTAAATCTTTACATCTATGATTTTTTTCTTTAAATTCCTAGAAGTAAAAGTATAAATCAAAGGGAATAACATATTCTTTATTACCAAGGTGCCTCCAGAGAAGTTGTACTACTTTATAATTCCATCTGCATATATAGAAGTTTTCACTCCTCCATCCAAAGAGATTTAAAAATATTTTTAAAATACCATGCATATCTTTTTATAATCTGCTCTTATGAATTCTAGGGCTTTCCTGATAGCTCAGTTGGTAAAGAATCCACTTGCTGCAGGAGACCCCTGTTTGATTCCCAGGTCAGGAAGATCCACTGGAGAAGGGATAGGTTACTCACGCCAGTATTCTTGGGCTTCCCTTGTGGGTCAGCTGGTAAAGAATTCGCATGCAATGTGGGAGACCTGGAGTTGAGAGGAACCCCTGGAGAAGGAAAAGGCTACCTACTCCAGTATTCTGGCCTAGAGAATTCCTAGGAATGTAAAGTCCATAGGGTAGCAAAGAGTTGGACACGACTAAGCGACTTTCACTTACAAATTGTAGATTTTATGTCATATTTAAAAAATAACCACTGATAGCTTCTTTCAATATCTTTATAATCTCATTTTTATTTATGGGTGCTTAAAATATAAAAGTAACTCATGAATATGTTCATTAAAAATTCAAATAACATATTAATATGAAGAATGAAAAGTGAAATTCACCCTCACTCTTTCCCAGTAGTGACTGTGATTATTAAAGTTCATCCTTTAACAATCACAGACCTTTACCTGTGAATTTACAAGCAGATAAATTCACAGTTTATTTTTGTTTAATATAAATATGGTCATATATCATCATACTACAAAAACTGGTTTGCTGACTTTTTTTTTTTTTAAGTTGCCTGAGTACCCTGGAGGGCTTTCTATGACTGAATATATAGATCAACATCATTCTTTTTAAACACTGGATAATATTCCCTTGAATCAGGGTACTACTCTCACTTAATCATTCCTCTATTACTCTGTTTCCAGTTTTTTCCTATTGCAAACAATGCTGCAGTAAAAAAAATTCTTATACCAGAGCCCTTGTGGATTATGTGAGTACTTCCCTAGGAAAATACTAAAGAACACAATTGGTGAGTCACAGAATCGGTTCAGTTCAGCTCAGTTCAGTCAGTTGTGCCTGACTCTTTGTGACCCCATGGACTGCAGCACACTAGGCTGGCCTTCACCAACTCCCAGAGCTTGCTCAAACTCATGTCCATTGAGTCAGTGATGTCATCCAACCATCTCATCCCCTGGCATCCCCTTCTCCTCCTCCCTTCAAATACCCGACATCAGGGTCTTTTCAAATGAGTCAGCTCTTCGCATCAGGTGGCCAAAGTATTGGAGCTTCAGCTTCAGCATCAATCCTTCCAATGAATATTCAGGACTGATTTCCTTTATGATTGACTGGTTTGATCTCCTTGCAGTCCAAGGGACTCTCAAGAGTCTTCTCCAGCACCACAGTTCAAAAGCTTCAATTCTTCAGCGCTCACCTTTCTTTATGGTCCAACTCTCACATCCATACATGACTACTGGAAAAACCATAGCTTGGACTAGATGGATCTTATCAGTAATGTCTCTGCTTTCTAATATGCTATTTAGGTTTGTCATAGCTTTTCTTCCAAGGACCAAGTGTCTTTTAATTTCATGGCTGCAGTCACCATCTGCAGTGATTTTGGAGCCCAAGAAAATAAAACCTGTTATTGTTTCCATCGTTTCCCCATCTATTTGTCATGAAGTGATGGGACCAGATGTCATGATCTTAGTTTTTGAATGTTGAGTTTTAAGCCAGTTTTTTCACTCTCCTCTTTCACTTTCATCAAGAGGCTCTTTAGTTCCTCTTTGCCTTCTGCCATAAGAGTGGTGTCATCTGAGTATATGAGCTTATTGATATTTCTCCCGACAATCTTGATTCCAATCTCTTGAGTCAGAGAATGAGCATTTCTAATAGCTACTACCAAAGTGCCTTCCAAAGAGGGTGTAGAAATTCTTCTGGCACCCCTGCACAGGGAGTGTGGCGTCTTCTCTGGACCACCAGGGAAGTCCCTCTCCTGTCTTCTTAATGACAGCCATTCTAACAGATGTAAGGTGATATTTCATTGTGCTCTTGATTTCATTTCCCTGATGATTAGTGTTGTTGAGCATCTTTTCATATATGTTGGCCATTTGGATGTCTTTGGAAAAATGTTGCTTGAGTTCCTCTGTGCTCTGTGCTCAGTCACTAAGTCGTGTCTAATTCTTTCTGACCCCATGGACTGTAGTCTGCCCGGCTCCTGTCCATGGGATTTCCCAGGCAAGAACACTGCAGTGGGTTGCCATTTCCTTTGCCAGGGGATTGAACTCAAGTTTCCTGCAGTGGCAATGGGTTCTATACAGCTGAGCCACCAAGATGCCCATTTAGTTCCTCTGCCCATTTTTAAGTCAAATTATTTGGTTTTCCTTTTCGTTATTGAGTTTATGACTTTATATTGGCTATTAACTGCTTATCCAATATACAATTTGCAAATATTTTCTCCCATTCTGTAAGACGTCTTTTCATTTTGTTGACTGTTTCTTTTTAAAAAATATTTATCTATTTATTTATTTGGCTGTGCTGGGTCTTAGTTGTGGCCTGTGGGAGTTTCACTTGTGACATGTGAGATCTAGTTCTCTGACCAGGGACCAAACCCAGGTCCCCTGCATTGGGAACACAGGGTCTTAACCACTGGACCACCAGGGAAGTCCCTGCTTGTTTCTTTTGCTGTCAAAAGCTTTTAAGTTTTATATAGTCCCACTTGTAGAGGTTTGCTTTCACTGTCTGTGCTTTTGGCGTCATAGCTAAAAGCTCATCACCAAGATCTGCGCTGAGGAGATCCGTCCCTATGTTTTTTTCTAGGATTTTTATGGTATTTCTGCTGCTAAGTCACTTCAGTCGTGTCCGACTCTGTGAGACCCCACAGATGGCAGCCCACCAGGCTCCCCCGTCCCTGGGATTCTATAGTATTCAGTTCAGTTCAGTCGCTCAGTCGTGTCCGACTCTTTGCAACCCCATGAATCGCAGCATGCCAGGCCTCCCTGTCCATCACCAACTCCCGGAATTCACTCAGACTCACGTCCATCGAGCCAGTGATGCCATCCAGCCATCTCATCCTCGGTCGTCCCCTTCTTCTCCTGCCCCCAATCCCTCCTAGCATCAGAGTCTTTTCCAATGAGTCAACTCTTCGCATGAGGTGGCCAAAGTGCTGGAGTTTCAGCTTTAGCATCATTCCTTCCAAAGAAATCCCAGGGCTGATCTCTTTCAGAATGGACTGGTTGGATCTCCTTGAGAGTCCAAGGGACTCTCAACAGTCTTCTCCAACACCACAGTTCAAAAGCATCAATTCTTTGGTGTTCAGCCTTCTTCACAGTCCAACTCTCACATCCATACATGACCACAGGAAAAACCATAGCCTTGACTAGATGGACCTTAGTTGGCAAAGTAATGTCTCTGCTTTTGAATATGCTATCTAGGTTGGTCATAACTTTTCTTCCAAGGAGTAAGCGTCTTTTAATTTCATGGCTTCAGTCACCATCTGCAGTGATTTTGGAGCCCAGAAAAATAAAGTCTGACACTGTTTCCACTGTTTCCCCATCTATTTCCCATTTAGGTCTATGTTTAAGTCTTCAGTCCATTTTGAGTTAACTTCTGTGAATCCTATAAGAATTAATTTCTTTTCTTTCCATGTCTTTATGCAGTTTTCTCAGTATCATTTGCTGAAGAGTACTATTGAAAAGTACAGTCTTTTCTCCACTGGTGTTCTCAGCTTCCTTGTTGAGTATTCATTGATGGTATATGAAAGGGCTTGTTCTAGGCTCTCTATTCTGTCTCACTGGCCTATACATCTATTTTTACAGAAGTATTATTCAGTTTTAATTACTATGCCTTTGCTCTACAGTTTGAAATCAGGAAGTGTAATGCCTCTGGCTCTGTTCTTCTTTCTCATGACAGCTTTGACTATTTAGGGTCTTTTGTAGTTCTATACAGATTTTAGAATTTTTTTAAAAAAATTTTTATTTATTTTATCTTGGCCGTGCTAGGTCTTCATTGTTGTGCACGGGCTTTCTCTACTTGCAGTGAGCAGGAGCTAATCTCTAGTTGCAGTGCATGGGTTTCTCATTGTGGTGGCTTCTTCTGTGGAGCGCGGCTCGAGGGTGGTGGGCTTTAGTAGTTTCAGCACATGGACTCTACGGTTGTGGCTACCAGGCTCTAGAACCCAGACTCAGTAGTTGTGGCCCACACTTAGTTGCCCCACAGCATGTGGGATCTTCCTGCACCAGGGATCAAACTTGTGTCCCCTGAACTGGCAAGTGGATTCTTTACCACTGAGCCACCAGGGAATCACAAGAATTTTTTTATTTCTGTGGAAAATACCATTGGAATTTTGATAGAGATTGTGTTGAATCTATAGATGACTTACAGTAGAATGGACATTTCAACAGCATTCATTCTTTGAACCATGAATATGGGATATCTTTCCATCTGTTTGTCTTCTTTGTTTCAACAAACTCTTGTACACTATTGGTGGGAATATAAATTGGTTCAGCCAATATGGAAAACAAAATGGAGGTTCCTCAAAAAATGAAAAATAGAGCTATATATGATCCAGTAATTCCACTTTTGAGTATATATCAAAGGAACTGGAAAAGGGTATCAGTAAGATATAGGCAATCCCACATAAATAATCCAGCATTATTCACAATAGCCAAGATAATTGAAAAAAATTAAGTGTCCATCAACAAATGAATGGACAATAAAGATGTGATATATATGTATATACAATAGAATATTACCTAGCCACGAGAAAGAAGGAAACCCTACCATTTGTGACAACATGAATGAAACTTGACATTATGCTAAGTGAGGTAAGTGAGAAAAAGAAAAACAAATACTGTACGATGTAACTTATATGCAGAATCTTAACAAGCCAAACTCATTGAATCAAGAGAGTAAATAGTGGCTCCTAGGGGTTGGGAGGTAGGGGAATATGAGAGGGGTTGTTTAATGGTATAAGATTATAACTAGTGAAAAAAAAAGAGTATAACTAGTAGAAAAATAAGACCTGGAGACCTCATATACAGCACAGTGATTATAAGCAATAACATTATATTATAAACATTATACTTGCTAAGAGGCTAGATCTTAATTTTTTCCACCACACAAAAAAATGACACTTACGTGACATGATTCAGTTCAGCTCAGTTCAGTCACTTGTTGTGTCTGACTCTTTGCAACCCCATGGACTGCAGCATGCCAAGCCTCCCTGTTCATCACCAACTCCTGGAGTTTACTCAATCTCACCTCTATTGAGTCGGTGAAGCCATCCAACCATCTCATCCTCTGTCATCCCCTTCTCCTCCTGTCTTCAATCTTTCCCAGCATCAGGGTCTTTTCAAATGAGTCAGTTCTTCGCATCAGGTGGCCAAAGGACTGGAGTTTCAGCTTCAGCATCAGTCCTTCCAATGAACACTCAGGACTGATTTCCTTTAGGATGGACTGGTTGGATCTTGAAGTCTAAGGGACTCTCAAGAGTTTTCTCCAACCACAGTTCAAAAGCATCAATTCTTTAGCACTCAGCTTTCTTTACAGTCCAACTCTACATCCATACATGACTACTGGAAAAACTATAGCTTTGACTAGACAGTCCTTTGTTGGCAAAGTAATGTCTCTGCTTTTTAATATTCTATCTAGGTTGGTCATAACTTTCCTTCCAAGGAGTAAGTGTCTTTTAATTTCATGGCTGTAGTCACCATCTGCAGTGACTCTGGAGCCCCAAAAAATAAAGTCAGCTACTGTTTCCACTGTTTCCCCATCTATTTGCCATGAAGTGATGGGACTAGATGCCATGATCTTAGTTTTCTCAGGGTTGAGCTTTAAGCCAACTTTTTCACTCTCCTCTTTCACTTTCATCAAGAGGCTCATTAGTTCTTCACTTTCTTCCATAAAGGGTGGTGTCATCTGCATATCTGAGGTTATTGATATTTCTCCCAGCAATCTTGATTTCAGCTTGTGCTTCATCCAGCCCAGAGTTTCTCATGATGTACTCTGCATATAAGTTAAATAAGCATGGTGACAATACACAGTCTTGATGTACTCCTTTCCCTATTTGGAACCAGTCTGTTGTTCCATGTCCAGTTCTTCTTCTTCTTTTTTTTTTTACTTGATTTTACTTTACAATTCTCTATTGGCTTTGCCATACATTGACATGAATCCACCACAGGTGTACACGAGCGCTTCCTGACCTGCATACAGATTTCTCAAGAGGTGGGTCAGGTGGTCTGGTATTCCCATCTCTTGCAGAATTTTCCATAGTTTATTGTGATCCACACATAGTCAATAAAGCAGAAATAGATGTTTTTCTGGAACTCTCTTCCTTTTTTCATGATCATGATAGAGGATCTAATATTAGAATGGCAATCACATTGCAATATGCAAATGTATCAAATTGACATATCACATACCTTAAATTTACATAATGTCATATGTCAAACACATAGCAATTAAAAAATAAGTTTAATAAAGATGTTTCTAAGAAAAAAGTTTATAACAAATAAGTTAATTAAAAGGTACTGTTGCGTTATATGCAAAAAATACAAAGGATGGGTAAGGAGATATAGGAGCACACTATTATAAGATTAAAACTCTATGTCAGTGGTCTCCAACCTCCAGGATCTAAGCCTTATGATCTGAGATGAAGTTGATGTACTAACAATAGAAATAAAGTGCATAATAAATATAATGCACTTGAATCATCCTGAAACCTTCCTCTCTCCCTCCCCTGGTCTGTGGAAAAACTGCCTTCCATGACACTGGTCCCTGTGGCCAAAAATGTTGGGGACCGCTGCTATACGTGAAAGTCTCATTATATCAGATGAATACAATCTCTAATAAGTTAAAAATGTGCCCAAAGCAACCACTAAAGAAGAGAAAAGAAAGAATTATAGCTAATAAACCAGCTGGGTGATTAATTAATTACTACAAAAGAAATAGGAGAAGGGGAGCAAAGGGTAAATGGGAAAAACAGAAAACAGATAGCATGATTGCAGATTTACACTCAACCACCTTAACAATTCCCTGATGGCTCAGATGGTAAAGAAACTGCCTGCAATGTGGGAGACGTGGGTTCAATCCCTGGGTAGGGAAGATCCCCTGGAGGAGGTATGACAATCCACTCCAGTATTCTTGCCTGCAGAATCCCTATGGACAGAGTAGCCTGGTGTGTTATAATTCATGGGGTCATAAAGAGTTGGACACGACTGAGTGACTATGCACGCACACATATTAACAATTCAGTTGGTGCTGGTTGTATAGAACCTGCCTGCCAGTGCAGGAGATGTAAGAGACACGAGTTTGATTCCTGGGCTGGGAAGGTACCCTAAAAGAGGGCATGGCAACCCACTCTAGTAGTTTTGCCTGGAGAATCCCATGGACAGAGGAGCCTGGCGGGCTACAGTCCGTAGGGTCGCAAAGAGTTGGACACAACTTAGCATGCATGCATATTAACAATCACATCAAAGGTCAATAATCTAAGCCTCTAATTGAAAGGCAGAGATGGACAGACTGGATAAAAACAGGATCAATCTATGTGCTGCTTATAAGAAATACAAATAAATAAAAAGATACAAATACACTAAAAGAAAGAAAGTAGAAAAAATATATATGCTAATACTAACCAAAAGAAAGCTGAAATGACTACCTTTTATACACATTCTTCAGTGATTTCAAACCTGATTGTGTGATGATGAGATACTCAATATTCACCAGCTTCCATTTTATTAATCATACCTAATTCATTTCTGAGGATTAAAGGTCTGAGTGATTAAAAATTATATGCCCTATTTAAGCAGATTTTCTGCACACTTTACTCAGGGTAAAATGTTGAATGCATTTCCCCCTATATAAATTATATAGTTTGTTTATGGTTTACCAACATTTAAATCTACCATGTAAATGGATGCCTCTCAGCCTCACATGCTAGTGTTGCATAATTCCTGAAACCAGCAAACTTAAGCAAAAAAAGACATCCATGCACTGTGTTCCCCACTTTCTTCAGGCAATTATTCTTGGGGGTAAATATCTCAGAGTTGTAAATTCTTTTTATAAGCCTATATATTTTAACCTTCTTTCATGAAATATAGAAACTAGAACTCCCTCAGTAAATTGAACCAAATTATTATTTCAAAATACAATCTTGTGACTTTTAAGTGTGTGCATATTTTTTAAATTAAAATATAGTTTAAGAAAAAAAAAAGCTGAAAAGCCTATGTTCTTATCAAGTAAAGTATATTTCAGAGCAAAGACTATTACCAGGAACAAAGAATATCATTTCTTAATCATAAAGTGGTCAGTTCATCAAGAGGACATAATTCAAAGTGGTTCTGTATCTGATAACTAAGCTTCAAGATACATGAGACAAACACTGATAGAATGCCAAGAGAAACAGACAGATCCACAATTCTAGCCAGAGATTTCAATACCCTTTCCTTAATTGATAGAACAGCTGACCAGGAAGGATTATAAAGACTTAACACTATCTCAACCAACTTAACCTAACTGACATTTGTCACTCAACACAAGAACAGCAGAAAATACATTCTTTTCAAGTGCACATAGAACATTTAACAAGATAAAACTCATTGTGAGTTTTAAGATAAGTTTAAGTAAATTTAAAAGAATTCAAGCCAACAATGTACATTTTCTGACAACAATAAAATTAAACTAGAAAACAGTAACAGAAAGATATCTGGTAAATCCTCCAAACATTTGAAAATTAAAAGAAAAAATAAGGAAATTAAAATATATTTTAAGCTGACTGAAAACACAACATATCGAAATTTGCAGGATACAGCTAAACAGCACTTAGAAATATATAGCACTAAACACTTAGAAAAAACAGAAACGGTCTCAAGTCAAAAACCTCAGTTTCTGCCAAAGAAACTGGAAACAAAAAAGCTAGTAAGACCCAAAATAAACAGAAGAAAGGAATAATAAAGATCAGAATAGAAATCAATAAAATACAGACTAGAAATACAAAATAGAGAAGATGATTGAAACGAAAAGCGAGTATTTGAGATGAATGAAACAGATAAACCTTTAATCAGTTTGATGAGAGAAAAAAGAAAAAAAGAGACAGAAGGTCCAAATTAACAATATTAGGAATGAGAAAGGTGACATCATTACAAAGACAATATTAAAATATTATGAAAAAAAGAGAAAATATTATGAGTAAATTTTTTTCTAACAAAATCAATCAATTTCTTGAAAGACACTAAACCCACTCAAGAAGGAACAAATAAATCTGAATAGACATATCTATTAGAAAAAAATGGATTTGTGGTTAAAAACCTTCCTCCTCACGTACAAAAAAACAGGCTCAGATGGCCTAACTGGTAAATTTCACCAAATATTTAAAGAAAAAGTAATACAAATTCTAAACAAACTCTACAAAGACATAATAAGGGAAAACAACTAGAAATTAATTTTTCTAACACAGATTCAAATATTCTTTTTTTAACTTAATTTATTTTTTAATTGAAAGATAATTGCTTTACAGAATTTTGTTGTTTTCTGTCAAACATCAACATAGATTCAAATATTCTTAACAAATTTATAGAAAATCAATTCCAACAATATATAAAAAAAATAATAATACATCATAACCAAGTTTATCCCATGATAGAAGGTTGGTTTGGCATATGAAAATCAATTTCTTATTAAGAAACTNCAAACATCAACATAGATTCAAATATTCTTAACAAATTTATAGAAAATCAATTCCAACAATATATAAAAAAATAATAATACATCATAACCAAGTTTATCCCATGATAGAAGGTTGGTTTGGCATATGAAAATCAATTTCTTATTAAGAAACTAAAAAAACCTTCATATTAATAAACTAAAAAAATCTTTCACATAATAAACTAAAAAAACCTTCATAAATCAATAGGTACAAGAAAGCATTACATACAAGTCTTTATATGTATATATGCTTCCATTTTTCTTGGGTGAGTTTCTAAAAGTAGAGTACTCTGGAGTATAATTCCTCCCCATGTAGAATTGCCCTATTAAGCAACTTTTGCTAGGGGATTCCACATCTGCCTGACTGAGATTTTTCTCAACTGTGCCATTGTCTGAAGTTCTTCCCACCCAATCTTTCCTTCCCTGTCCTCCTTCACAAGCTGTTAGACCTGGATCACATTCTGAAAGCTCTCCCTGAATCTCCTGGCTCCCTTCCCTCTCTAGTTCATACGTGTTTCCTCCAAGAAATCCTGTACCTCTAAGCTGTACTGACATCTGCATCATGGAAGAGCCAGACTGATGATATAGGGAATATAAGATAATTTAATGGGTCCTAACTCCACATTCTTCATACCCAATGTTATGTTTAAAATTGCAACATGGATGGCTTCTCTAGATAAGCAGTTAAAAGCCATGGAGCCCAAAGATGAGGAAAGAGAAACAAGTTCTTTTGAATCTCAGTATACTGCGGGTTCTTTTAACTATTTCAACTGGACACTCAAATACATCTGCCTCTGGAAACAAGGTATCTCTAAATGAATCACCACATTTTTTCCTGTCCTGTCTTGAACTTAGGAATAACTCNTTTTACTAAGCATCTAGTAGATGCAGGTGTTGTGAATAAGGACAAATATACCACTTTTGCCCTCAATCAGTTCAGTCTTATTTGAAAGACACATGTATCTATATTTATAAAACAGCATAACACAATAATGGAAGATTATACAAACTAAAGAGCCTCTTGAAAGTAAAAGAAGAGAGTAAAAAAGTTGGCTTAAAGCTCAACATTCAGAAAACTAAGACCATGGCATCTGGCCCCATCACTTCATGGCAAACAGATAGGGAAACAGTAGCAGACTTTATTTTGGGGGGGCTCCAAAATCACTGCGGATGGTGACTGCAGCCATGAAATTAAAAGACATTGCTCCTTGGAAGAAAAGTTATGACCAACCTAGAGAGCATATTAAAAAGCAGAGAATTACTTTGGCAACAAAGGACTGTCTAGTCAAAGCTATGGTTTTTCCAGTAGTCAAGTATGAATGTGAGAGTTGGACTATAGCTGAGTGCCGAAGAATTGATGCTTTTGAACTGTGGTGTTGGAGAAGACTCTTGAGAGTCCCTTGGACTGCAAGGAAATCAAATCAGTCCATCCCAAAGGAAATCAGTTCTGAATATTCACTGGAAGGACTGATGCTGAAGCTGAAACTCCAATCCTTTGGCCATCTCATGCAAAGAACTAACTCAGTGGAAAAGACTTTGATGCTGGGAAAGACTGAAAGCAGGAGGAGAAGGGGGACGACAGAGGATGAGATGGTTGGATGGCATCATCGACTCAATGGACATGAGTTTGAATAAACTCTGGGAGTTGACGATGGCCTTCTGGACGGGAAGGCCTGGTGTGCTGCAGTCCATGGGCTTGCAAAGAATGGGGCACGACTGAGGGACTGAACTGAACTGACTGATACAAACTACAAAGGTCAGGAAAAGTGATAACTTTAAAATGAATAGGAATCCATCAGACCCAAAAGGAGAGGACACTCCAGTTAGAAATTCCAAAACAAAGGCAAAGAATGTTGAATAGTGTGGAATGCTTGGGAAACATGTAACATGGTATTACACTGGAGCATGAAGGATGGGGAAGGGGAAAATGGCAGGAGATATAAAAGAGGGTAATTAGAAGAGGCTCCCTGAAGCACCTTGAAGCTCAAGCTATGGAGTTTGGACTTAACAACACAAGCAATGAGCAGAGGCTAAAGAAATATAAAAAAAGGAGGATATATGACCAATGTTTTAGAAGAATCTCAAGTGCAGAGAAGAGAATGGAAGGAGTGGGCACAGAGGCAAGAAAATCTGTCAACTGTTAACTGCAATAGTCCAGGTGAGATGAAAGGGCTTTAAATCTGAAATTTTTCAGAAAGAAAAAAATCAAAATGGTTATTATCAGCTTAACACATCAGTTCAGTTTAGTCACTCAGTCATGTCCAACTCTTTGCAACCCCATGAATGCAGCATGCCAGGCATCCCTGTCCATCACCAACTCCCAGAGTTTACCCAAACCCATGTCCATTGAGTCGGTGATGCCATCCAACCATTTCATCCTCTGTCATCCCCTTCTCCTCCTGCCTTCAATCTTACCCAGCATCAGGGTCTTTTCAAATGAGTCAGCTCTTCGCATCAGCTGGCCAAAGG
Organism: Neotragus pygmaeus; assembly: GCA_006410875.1. Lineage (NCBI taxonomy): Eukaryota > Metazoa > Chordata > Mammalia > Artiodactyla > Bovidae > Neotragus > Neotragus pygmaeus. Next base: position 1,555,614 of record SJYV01029990.1, read on the forward strand.
ATTGGAGTTTCAGCTTCAACATCAGTCCTTCCAATGAATATTCAGGACTGATCTCCTTTAGGATAGACTGGTTGGATTTTCTTGACACTTACTGAACATCAACTAAGTGGAAAGTGCTGTATTATAAGATTCCGGTATTTTATCCCATTTAATGGTTACCATAACTCTGTCAGGTAGATACTAGCATCTTTATCCAACATATAAGGGACCTGAGACTCAGAGAAAACAAAGTTCAAAAATGCAACAAATAAACCAACCATCAAAGAGTCAAATTTAATAAAATGTCCTCTGTATGGTCAACATGGCTTCCAGAACACTGTTTCAGAGCATAACCTTAATCTAGTCACAGCCAGCCTTATTTTCTCAATTTTAATTCGTTTACTAAGCAAAGAAAAACTAGTACTTAGAATGTGTTAGCACAACATCATACTACAATGAGTTTACAACCAGTTAGGAGTGATACATATAATCACATAATAACATCGAGAAACTACTATAGAATCAAAAAAAAGGTATAGGATATTTTGAGACAGTGTAAGTTGCTGTTGTTTAGACACTAAGTCATGTCTGACTCTTTTTCAACCCCATGGACTGTAGCCCAGCAGGCTCCTCTGTCCATGGGATCTCCCAGGCAAGACTACTGCAGTAGATTGCCATTTTCCTTCTCCAGGGTATCTTCTCCACTGAGGGATCGAATCTGCATCTCCTGCATTGGCAGGCAGATTCTTTACTGCTGAGTCACCATGGAAGCCCATGAAACAGTATAAGAGGGGAACTTAATTTAGACCTGAGAGAAGGAGATATAAAGGAAGGTCGACAACAACTCCTGAGAAAGTGACATTTAAGACCTTCAGACATTAAGAGTAAAAAGGATGACCTGAAGGTCAAGTTGTTATCCTCTACCTCTCTGTGCTGTTACTTCTAGTCACGGCATCTCAATGCTGGAAATTCTTACAACTCATGACTCTAGGTCTTCAAAATTCATGGCACAATGTATCTAATCAGAGGCTTGACCTCTGATTCCTCTTTATCTTCTTCAACAGCCAGACTCTGATAAACCTGTCAATACCTGTAATTTCTACATGTTTGGAATCTAAAATTTAAATATCACATTTCATCAAATCTAAGATGCTATCAATTGGAAGACTCATTATTTTACAAAGCAGTAAGAAAAAGCATGGCCAATTAAACTGACATCGCAACTTCAGAGATAATAAGTTGAAAAAATAATAATCCTAAAATCAATTAATTAGGGTATCTTAACTCTGATGGCACCTGCTAGTCTTTCATCAGTCTCTCACTCTTATGTTTTCCATATATCTCTTTGACCTCAACTAAACTTCTGGAAACTTGACCTTTTCTTACTATCACAATCTGTTAGCTTTTGCCTGTTAGCAAAGACTGAGACTGGAATTTAGAGACATGAAATTAGAGAGGCATTGATTCCATCTATAACTTCATAGCACCAGTTGCATAAGCACAGAAAGGAACAGAGAAAGCAAACTACATATAGGAATTTGTGGACTGGTAGAGGATAAAAGTCAAGTGAGTTGAAGGTATTTACAGGTGACTAACTGAAATGTATAATTCAATGCTCTAAAATACTTATCTCCCAAAGTGTAATGTCAGTGGTGCTCCACACTGCTAGCCTGCCCACGTCATGTGGTCCATGTGCTCTGGCACCAATGCCGCATGCCCCTTCCCACAGCAAATTATTCCTCATTATAATAATGAATTTTTCAATCACTTTAGAATGATTTCATTATGTGAATGTTTATCACTTTTAAACTCACATAGAGAATCTTCTATATACACAAGTACATGCTAACACATCCTTCAGGAAAACCTTTCTGGTGTTTTAGATTTAAATTATCTTAACTGCAGAAATACAATAAAACCAGAACAGATCAGATCCCATACTTGTGGATAAACAATCATCTGCTATGTATACAAAATTGTGAACCTCTATGCTGTATGGTGAACAAGTACAACATTCACCTGGTGAGTCATAAGAGCATGAAAATACTCCTAAAAGTTGGGAAGTTCTCATCTAGATGATAACCTCCACGGGATACGAGAACTTACTTACATTTTTTAAAAATGTGTTTGAATATAAAGCAGGGGTCAGCAAACTATGGCCCACAGAAAATAGATTTGGCACACTGCCTATATAGCTCACTAAGAATGGTTTCTACATTCTGAAATAATCTTTTAAAACCTTAAGACAAGTCATATACCATGGCACATAGAAATTACATAAAATTCAAACTTCAGTTTTCAGAAAGAAAGTTTTATTGGAATATAGTCACGCTCATGTGTTTACATGTTGTCCACAGCTGCTTATGTGCTACAACAGAAGAGCTAAGTAGCTGCAGCAACAATGTGTGGCCTGAGAAGTCTAAAATCCCAGTATCTGACACCTTACCAAAAAAGTTTGCTGACATATAACCTGCCTCCCCTCAAAAAGCCTTATTTTATTATATAATTTGGTGATGAGGATGACAATTATTTCCAGATGGGCACAAGAGCTTACAGCAACAGCAATCTAGAAAATGATAATCTCAGTCAATTAGAATTAACAAAGATTAAATATTTTAATAAGTAAATTAGTCCTAATTAAGTTGGTAGAATGACAGGTATCTAACATACTACTGCAAATGTCCCACTTACAAGAGTTAATCTCTTCAGTTTAGTTCTTATAAGCTGTTCTCCTGTTTCCCTTCAATTATTCACCTTTTATAGGAAGTCTCCAAATCTCTAGGAGTCTGAGGGAAAGCCACATATAGTATAAACCCTACCTGGGTAACTTGTGTAGCTGTTGTACTTCCATGTGTTTCAGGAAAACAAAACAAAACAAAACAGTGTGTCATCATTAAATGTCAAGTGAATTATGGCCAGTAGATGGAGACAGTTTTTAACCAAACTAGAGTAGCAAAATTTGATATCAAGTTGTAGTGGAAATTTAAACTACTATCTTTAGATTGTTACCTTGAAATATTTAGTTAACTAGATAGGACAAAGTGATTTTTTTCCTAGTTCAGCAGGAAAACCAAGTGACCTCCTATTTCTTAAGTCAGATTTCACTAAGGCATCAGAAGTAGAAAGACTGGATGTTGAATACTCCATTCCCTGTAGCATATGAATCTACTCTAACAGGCTAGAATCCAATTTTTTTTCTCTTGCCAATAAAAAAGGAACATTTTCCAATCATTACTCTCAATCAGGTTAGCATCTTTCCTCTCAAATCAAACTTCAGGTCTCCTTTTGTACTACTCTCAAGCTACTTGTTTCGGAGAAGGCGAGCACCCCGCTCCAGTACTCTTGCTTAGAAAATCCCATGGGCGGAGGAGCCTGGTGGGCTGCAGTCCATGGGGTCGCAAAGAGTCAGACACAACTGAGCGACTTCACTTTCACTNGAGTGCCTCACTTCTGTTCTCCAACACTGAGCTTCTTGTAGAGGGTGTTGAAGGTCAGGAGCCTCAACTACAGAAGGCCTGTATAAAACCCAGCTCTGGATTCTGGGTGTTTCTGTTTCATTATATCTCAGTATTCCTTACAGTACACATCAAAGGCTAAATCTAGAACCAGAAAAAAAAATCATAGAAGTGTCCTGATTAACCTTTTTTAGAAAATAATGCTAGTAAATTGACTTTTTTTTTTCTCTTCCTCTGCCTTAATGTTTTCTTTTATGTGTTCAGGTTAAAAAATCCTTTCCAACATATTATTGAAATTTCATAAGACCTATTATCAAAGTACTCAATTTAGTGGCAATCGTAAACCCTTTTGTTGAAAACATGCATTAAATGGAATCATCATCTTCTAGGGAATAATTGGAGGAAAGTCTCTGGTTGCCTCTCTCCAGCTGTGTATTCTTTGAAAGTTGCTTGAATTTTCTTTTTATTTTTAATGAAAAAAATGATGTTATGTGGCTCATAAATACAGTAAGTCCCCTCCATAAGAATGATTTATGTTCTAAGAATGCATTCATGAGTCTAGTTTGTTCATAAGCCAAACAAAGTTAGCCTAGGCACCAAACTAACATAATTGGCTATACAGTACTATACTGTAATAAGCTTATAATACTTTTCACATATATAATACATTTAAAAAATACAAAAGTAAAGAAAACATGTTTAATATTATAATATAATACATTGAAAAGTATAGTATTACAGTACAACAGCTGGTGCTTTTAGCAATACCAGCTACATCACCACTGCTTTTACACTTGCATCTGTACATCCTGAACTTATAATAATGATGCTGTATTAACTGTATTCCATATAGTACTGTATAGTAAAGTACACAGAAGCACAACCACTTTTGTGTTTGTGTACACATGCAGGATGCACACATGTAACAAGGTACCCAAGAAACATGAACTAACTTATGTCACTTGACATGTGAACACATGCTCAAATCTTTGAAAGTTCATGAATTGAAGGCCTATATTATCTGTAGAATTTCTGTAGTTGAAAATCCACAAATAGAGACAGCTTGAATGTATAAACTTTAACATTTCATTTAAAGGACACATTCAATAGAAATATTTAGTTGGTCTTCTGTAGTTTATCATGCAGTATCAAGGCACTTCAATTTAAAATATTTTCAAGCCATGAGATTATAATCAACATCTGGAATGATAAACTGTTGTGACCTGTTCCCTTCTTTCTTTTCTTTTAAAGTTTGGGATGACATTCCCACAACTGAGTGCTTAAAAGTGTCTGATCTTTCACTTTCTCTCTCTTACAAAAGCAAGTTGTATATATCAAGTATCAAAACTATGGAGAGATGTCCTTAAAAAAAAATTAATATGCCAAGCCCAAATTTTGTAGCCAGATAAAACTGAGATGAAATCTACCACTCTGTTTGCCAATCACTTTTTCTGTGACCTTGGACATATGATCTCTCTGCAAATTCATTATGGTATACAGAGACAGATGTTATGATTAACATATGTTATGTATATTATATACATGTCTACATGTATATGATGTATATGTATGCATCACATTACATCTAAATTTGGTCAGGGACCATGTTACAAACCTCTGTTTTCTATATTAAAACTATTTGAAATGAGCTTTCCATTTTGAATACATGAATTCTTGCCAAGAAAAAAAAAAAGATTACTATCAGTTAAATTCCTATTCCCACCAGAAATACTAGCATTTTAAAAAATAATAAAAATAAAAACTCTGATTCTTAGGAATGTCAGTGGGGAAGATATTTTGGGCAAGTCCTATTAAGCAAATGTGTGTTTTGCCCATGCCCAAATGAAATTATCTCCCAAACCCAATCACAGAAGGCCATAAAAAGGCCAGAGGTAATTGTAATAATAACTATTGCTTTAGGCTCTTAATAGTTGGGGGCAGATAGTCTGTGGGTTTGGATGAAAGTAGATTGAGTGGAGATGAATAAAAATGAAATATGCAGATATTTACCAACCACTCGGTCATGATATATCCTACATGATTATGCCTCAAGCCTGGAAATATTCTATTTGAGTGGATTTAATTCTCTTCTTTACCTGCACTGTTTCATAATCAGATTGCTTCACGATTCTCTGTAATATAACTAACACTATAAAATGGTATCACTTGCAATCTTTGACTTTTTTAATGCTCGCAAGCACTTCTGTGAAGACAGTAATTCCATCTTCATTTGAATCATAATGGGAAAAATAGAAAGGAAAAGCAAAGGGAGTGGAAAAAGAAAACCGTATCTGTTAAGAGCTTAATTGTGGAGGATCCTACATGTGTTAAGATCATAGTTCATTTATTCTACATAATAATCCCATGAGGTAGGATGCCTTTCCCTCCTCTTTAAATTTCTTTTTATAAATGATAAAAGCTAATGTCAGAGAGTTTATGCCTCCTGGCCAATGTCACATGCAGAAAGATGATCCATAATCACGTGCTTGTGTGTGCATGCTAAGTTGCTTCAGTTGTGTCTGACTCTTTGTGGCACTATGTAGCCTGCCAGGCTCCTCTGTCCAGGGGATTCTCCAGGCAAGAATATTGGAAGAGGTTACCATATCCTCCTCCAGGGGATCTTCTGGACCTGGTATCAAATCCTTGTCTTTTACTTTTCTTGCGTTGGCCAGTGAGTTCTTTACCACTGGCGTCACCTGGGATACTGGGATTTAAATTAGCCTTTACTTGCCTTCAAAGATAACTAATATTTAATGACTTAAACACAGGCACTTTATTGACTTCAAGTACATTCTCTTGCCAGGACATCACACATATTTGCCACCACATGACCAGTCACTAAGCAAATGACTCTCTAAAATGAACTTCCTCATAACTCCTAAGATCGTATGCTTCAGAATTCTTCTGTCTCCACTTTCAGCTCCTAGGTCAATGTGACATTATAATGCAAAGAAGAATCTTCTGGGATCTCAAGTTTTGCATTATTATTATTAATTTTGTAATTATATTATTTAGATGTCATCTTATTCTTGCATTTCTGAAGAGAAACAAAATATTTGCCTTGATTTAAACTCTGGTTTCACCCATAACTTCCCTGGATCATGAAATATGTGAATTTTGAGGTGAAAGGAACATGTTGCCTTCTGGACACAGTGAAATGAATGACTATCCTTTTGAAACAGAGGATATAACATAGTTAAACATATTTGTTCAATACTTTTATTTCAAATATGTAGATGTTCATATGAGAAAATTCTCCTTTTTGAAGCTAAGAATACAAAAAGAAAAAAAATGTATTTAGTCCACTTCAATTTGGATTTGTTCTCCACCTTTCCAAAAACACTTTTCAATGCTCATTCACACACAGCTGACAGCATCTGTCTTCAGAGATGATAAAGGAAAAAACATGACAATAAAATGTATCTATTGCATCTCTGGGGAAACACATTTTTAATTTCCTTTAACTTACTCCACTTAATTTGACAGTTGGAACTTTTGTCTCATTTGGTCCCCAGAACTCAGTGGTATACATTGCTCAGTGAGCCTAATTTTATTACAGATATTATCCAAATGCTTTTTAATCATCCAAGATCATGATGAATACCAGAGAGAGAATGTTATTTAACAGAGACACTTAACAGTGAATTAAATGAAGATAGTACTGATTAATAAAGTGGTTTGCGCTTCCTGCTGCAATTTCATTCTGTTTACATGCTATTTTTGAGATGACACGGCCATGGTTTGAATTTTGAGACTCAAGTCTTCTTTGATTATGCAGTACAATTGCATTAATTGTAACTTATTATCGCAACATGTGTGATAATCCCCATAGTGCCTGAGATTGAGTTCAATTTGATGCTAATATTATATGAAAGGAAATGGAGATAAACAATGCTAGGGGGAAATTTTATTTTCAAATTATAGAGTATCTCTAATTCCAGGCTAGGAAGTGAGTTTATTTTGGAAAGGAGAAGTCATATTCAAAAAGCTTTGATCAAATCATTAGTCTTTTCAAATTTTCACATAGAAATATGTCAACAAACCCACCTTGAATATACTAGTTTCTTAGTCACCCACGGACAATATAAATGCTTGAAAAATACTTTATCTCCATTCTAATCCTCGATGCTGCTGCTAAATCACTTCAGTCATGTCCAACTCTGTGTGACCCCATAGACGGCAGCCCACCAGGCTCCCCTGTCCCTGGGATTCTCCAGGCAACTACTGTTAATTAAATTTGACTGGAATACCTATGTAAATATGTCATAAATAATTTGAAAGTGAAAATTACATTCNGCCTTCCCTGTCTCTGTAGCAGGGTCATGTGGCTCATCCATCCTACATGGCATAGTTGGCATCTACTCAGCCCACACTCCCAGGCCGTCTCTCTCCCACCCCACCCCCTCCTTTTGAGAGCAGTTACTCAAGTTCTTCACCAAAAATGTTCAGCGCTCTGGTGAGGTCTTCCAGTAACTACAGCTGTGCTTGTACGGTGAAGGACAGGGAATGAGAAAGATGGGCCTTCCTCAGCTCTGCGGCAGAGAGCACGCTGATACTCCAGCCGTCCTCCTGCTCAGTGACCTGGGGTGCAGGGCACGCCCCCGGGTTACCATGAGGGTTGACTCTCAGGAGAGGACAGGAGACGCTTATGCCCCATTCAACATGAATACAGACATTTGACAAATGAGCCAAAATGCATTACTTTATGGCTCAACAGCTGGTTCAGTTTAAATCCTTAGACTAAAAAAAAAAAAGGCATAGAAAAATAATACTCTGAAAGTTACCTTTAACCAAGGTTGGGTAGCTAGAAGGTAAAGGATGTTCCTGAGCAGGTGAACCTAGCAATGTGGAAACCACTGCTGGCTGTGCTGTTGGAAAGGTGCGTCCCCTCCTGGAGCCCCCCAGTGACTTGTNGCTGGATGGCATCACTGACTCAATGGACATGAATCTGAGTGAACTCCGGGAGTTGGTGATGGACAGGGAAGCCTTGCGTCCTGCAATTCAAGGGGTCGCAAAGAGTCGGACACAACTGAGCGACTGTACTGAACTGAAAAGTTCTGTGCTGGATTATTATTGTTTTTCTTTATGTGAATGTGGTATATTATTCTTTTAGGAGGCAAAGAATGAATGGAAACATATCACTGGAGATTTAAAAACATCTGGAAACAATTGCTGGAAGTTTGGCCATGGGTTAGATTACTTTTCCATTTAGGTCATTATAAGATACTGAGATAGTTCCCTGTGCTGCACAGTATGTCCTTGTTGCTACCTATTATACATACAATAGTGTGCATATGTTAATTCCAAACTGCTAATTTCTCTCCCCCTCTCTCTTCTTTGGTAACCATAAACTTGTTTTCTATGTCTGTGAGTCTATTTTGGTTTTTAAATAAGTTCATTTGTATAATTTTTAAAATTCCACATACAAGTGATAGCATATGATATTTGACTTTCTATAAACAGATTCTTGAAACAGAATATATCAAATAGCTGAGCTAATTTACATAGTTGAATAAGCTTGTATTTCTTAAATAATATGTAAATATGAAAATGGGCTGACGATTTTTACATAATTCTAGGTTTCTAGAAATGTCAGATTTGGCTAAAAAATCTCAGTTGCCTCTGTTTCCAGAAAATCATCTAATATTTAAAAGCTAAGATTTTAGCGGCAACCACTGGAAACTAAAGCAGAATTGAAGGGTCAAGTCAGACCACTTCCCCAGTCTCAGATCATATAGAAGTCTAAAACCTGAAGAAGAAAGAAAAGTAAAGAATACTAAATGAGGACAGATTTCTCCTACCTAAAAATTGACTATCATCTGAGAGAGAGAATTAATTTTAATTCAATTAAACTCCTATGAAACTCTTACTTTGTCTACCATGAGACACCTGAACTGGTTGACAGGATTGGTAAGGCAGTGGTTTGGAGTAGATCAGAAGCTAGCTACAGTGCCCAGGCAGTAGTTCCGTCTCTGCCACTAAATAGCTGCGCAACTTTGGGTAAGTCCCTTTAACTCTTGGGTACTCAGGTTCCTCATTTATTAAGTGGAAAAACTAGATAAACTTTAAGAACAGGTCTGGTTAAAAAAAAATTATATACATATATATCTGAAATCTTAGTTTTAAGTCTTTCACATACTGCTATTATTCCAGACATAAAATACTGGACAATGTTCAATAAATATTTTTTAAATTTTAATTAAATGAACTGCTTACCTGAGAAAATGCAACATGTTAAGAGTAATAAGTCACTTAAAGAAGTCATTAAAGAATCAGTTTTTTATTGATAAATGGAAATTGTAAGATTAAAAACCAGTGCTACACATTTCATTCAAGAGCCTTAAAGCAATTTTCATAGAGTACAATTATGCTCTATCATAGATAGAGTCCCTAATGAACTATGGATGGAGGTTCGTGACATTGTACAGGAGACAGGGATCAAGACCATCCCCATGGAAAANTCGGAAGGCTCAGTCCTCCCCCTTGTCCATCCAGGGGGGAGTCCTGGGCATTAAGATCGGCTGGGTGTGCGACCTGGACAAGGCCTGGGACCAGTGCATCCCCAGATACTCCTTCACCCGGCTGGACGGCGTTTCCGAGAAGAGCAGCGTCTCCCCGGGCTACAACTTCAGGTAAACCCCCGCCCCGTCCCCCGGGACTGCGAGAAGGAGGCAGGCACCCTGACACGTCAGGCCGCAGTGCACCCCAGGAAGAGAAGGCGCCACGTTCCCCCCTCGGGTTTCAGCTCAGAATCAGGGAGGACTTGCCAGCCGTCGGGCCCTCAGAGCCCCTGTGCCGTCCTCCGAGCTCACCCCACAGGCGGGGACCCCGCGGAGAGGTCACGCTCCCAGCTGGCGGTCAGGCCCTGAGACCAGGGCCTCCTGAAACGTCCAGTCCCGCGATTCTGAGCCCGTTCTGAGGTCCTCTGGCTCTGGAGCTGCGAGTCGCCCCATTTGTCTCCTGCACCAGAATTTTCTGAGGTTTCTTGTTTCACTAAGCAAGGGTAATAGCTGGTATCCCCTTCTCAAAAGATGGAAATTTTGTATCTGTCTGTCCGTAACCAAGAGATTTCATCTGAGTGACAAGCAATGATTACACCGTTTCTGTTCACTCTTCGGTGACTTTCCAAACAAGAACTCAATCTTTAAATACCATCTCATTTACATTCCCAATGGCTTTGAAACACAAGGGATCCCTCTCCCCATTTTGAAGAAAGGGAGAGAAAAGAACTTGGGGCGAACTATTGGGAACCAGCTGAAAGCCCTTGACAAGCCCTTGACCTTCCATCCCCATTTCCTAATCTATGAACCTTATTATCTTGAGGAGCTGATCAGACAATGTGTGGAAGACTTCAGCTCTCTGGGGGAGTTTTCCCTTAATTTTTAAGGTCCTGAAGTTTCTGGCAGGGCCCTGGTTAAGTACACAGTGTTATGTACTGTAAACAGACTAAATTAGGTAAATAGGCAGGAATCAGGGGGAAAATATGATTAAGAATGTATTTCAATTATATATATATTCAAATTTTCTCTATTATAATGGTATTATCCAACATAATGGCATCCGTAAGCAAAAAAAAAATCATTTTACCTTTTTAAATTTGTGTTTGTAGTTTTAAAAAAATAGTTATCCACGCCATAATGGACAGAGGAGCCTGGCAGGCTACAGTCCACAGGGTCGCAAAAAGTTGGACACGACTTAGAGGCTAAACAACAATAAGCTTTACAACTAATAGTTTAAAATATGTGTGTATTCTCTGGAACGAAGAATTTTTTAAAACTGAAAGTGCCTTTATAATCAACTCTAAACTTTAAAAACACCAGAGGAAACAACACATAATTTAAAGTAGGTTAAAAATACTGTTTGGCTCCCTGGCAGAAATTGTCATATTTATTCAGTCAGTACATCACACTGAAATCAATACAAAGGATATTTGTATGGCGGCTTAAAATAGTAACATATTAATACAAATTCTTTTGATCTAAAATGCAAGGCTTCATCTTCATACCTTCCCTCTGGCCACTGGGAATTCTTCAGCCCTCCAGCTCACTCATCTGGCAGGAGAGCTTATGAAGAATTGAGCTGGGAAGAAGACCCCGACTCTTGGGCTCATACAGCTTTAGAAGTAAGCCTTTCATTCAAAGAAGAGCTGGTTTGGAGCTCTCGTCTTCAGCTGGTCGTGGTGGGCTCACCCACACATACACTGCACCCATACCCTCTGCCACCCTAGGCGCAGCAGGACGTGAGTTAGACCTGGTTCTAAATAGGTGAAGTGAAAATCGCTCAGTCGTGTCTGACTCTTTGTGACCCCACGGACTATACTGGAGTGGGTAGCCTTTCCCTTCTCCAGGGGATCTTCCCAACCCAGGTCTCCCGACTTCAGGCAGATTCTTTACCAGCTGAGCCACAAGGGAAGACTGGTCCTAAATAAGCCTGGGTTAAATGTGGGGAGACAGGTCAGAGGGTCTTTAAGGACCCTGCGAGCATAATCCCTGGGAGCGTAAGGGAAACTAAGATGTGGGGGTCCCAGGTAGCTGACCCTCCCACCAAAGACCTCCAGGCTAGAGAGGTTGTTTTTGTTCAGTTGCTCAGTCATGTTCAGCTCTTTGCGACCCCATGGACTGCAGCACGCCAGGCTTCCCTGTCCATCACCAACTCCTAGAGCTTACTCAGACTCATGTCCATTGAGTCGGTGATGACATCCAATCATCTCATCCTCTGTCGCCCCCTTCTCCTCCCACCTTCCATCTTTCCCAGCATCAGGGTCTTTTCCAAGGAGTCAGTTCTTTGTATCAGGTAGCCAAAGTATTGGAGTTTCAGCTTCAGAATCAGTCCTTCCAAAGAATATTCAGGACTGATTTCCTTTAGGATGGACTGGTTGGATCTCCTTGCAGTCCAAGGGACTCTCAAGAGTCTTCTCCAACACCACAGATCAAAAGCATCAGTTCTTCATTGCTCAGCCTTCTTTATGGTCCAGCTCTCACATCCGTACATGA
>SJYV01029990.1:1570273-1616297 GCA_006410875.1 Neotragus pygmaeus
GACTGATTTCCTTTAGGATGGACTGGTTGGATCTCCTTGCAGTCCAAGGGACTCTCAAGAGTCTTCTCCAACACCACAGATCAAAAGCATCAGTTCTTCATTGCTCAGCCTTCTTTATGGTCCAGCTCTCACATCCGTACATGACTACTGGAAAAACCATAGCTTTGATGATAGGGACCTTTGTCAGCCAGTTAATGTCCCTGCCTTTTAACACACTGTCTAGGCTTGTCATAGCTTTTCTACCAAGGAGTAAGTGCCTTTTAATTTCACAGTTGCAGTCACCATCCGTGGTGATTTTGGCTCGAGTGTGAAGAGGCAAAGGTGCTTTATTTGACCCTTATGGTTTAAGAGTTTCTAGAGAGCCCAAAAGGATAAGGGCACAGGGGGCATCTCTGTGGCCCTGGCTCTGCCCACTCAGAGCAGCCCCCAACTTCACTCCCCACCCCGGGGGAGCCAGCCACTACCCTCATGTTGCCACAAACTGCAGGCTCCACACGAACACCCAATGCTATGCTGAGATCACCTGTCAGGGAGGCTCCTGGTCACCGACCCAAAACCTCAGAGAAGAGAACAGGGTTACGGCCAGGCCCGTTCAGCTCAGCCGCGGTGCGGGTCCTGTATGTCTGCTCTGTAGAGTCTCACGAGGCTTCTTGCCAGTGTGTGAAGTGTCTCGTGTGTGCTCAAAGCTCCTCACCCCCTGCCCAAAGGAGCTTCCCTCCCCCCACTTCACAGATGAGAGAGCAGAGGCCTGCGAGTGAAACGCTTCTCTCGAGGTCACAGAGCCGGGAAGCGTGGGCGCCTGGATGCAAACCCGTTTTCTTGGCTGCTTTCCACCCCAGCCAGGAAGGTTGGACGCATTCACCTTTAGCGCAGCCAGTGTAGTTAATACGTTCATCCCCCCTTTAAAGACGAGGAGTCTGAGGTCCAGGGAGGCTGAAAGACTAGCTGCTGCTGCTGGAGGCACCATTCCTGGCCCAGGCTTTTGTCTCCCAAACAAATTCATCTGCTTCCTCTCCAAAAGAGGCTAGATTTTTTTTTTTTTTCCCCAACGTCCTGCTGTTGCCGTTTGCTCTGGAGGGAATGAAATCATTCAGCCAAGATTCAGCCTTCTTTTAATCTGCAAACTCAGACATTCAGAGGCAGCTAGAGACTGGAGTTTCCATCCCTAATTACTTCTGCAGCTCCTTTCCAAATGCCAGCCCCCACCCCAAGGATCTTGAGGATCTTTGCCTGCAGAAGTCAGAGACTTGGAGAATTTATAGCTGTCGAAGGCACCTCTACTAACGGCCATTTAACAGACAAGGAAGTAGACCCTCCGAAGGGGGAGGTGATGAGGCCAAGGGCGCAGGTGCATGTTAGAGGCGCCTTAAGGTCATTTGCTCTCAGTTCCTATGGCAGTCTCCGCAGTGCAGCCCCAGACGGGGTCTGACTGTCACTGATGGCTCCAGTCACTGGGAAGGTGACCGCGTATTGAGCTAAAATGCGTCTCCCTTCCACTCCCACCCAGAGCACCTGGCGCCGTCCATCTAAGTCAGCCTTTCTTGGTGTGATCTCCTGAAGGTCCCATCTGTCCCTGCCTGAAATCGAGTGGAAAGCTTTTATTTTTACTCCCAGGTCGCTTCTACGTGGTGTAAGGTTCCAAAGGCCATTTTAACTTAGTGTTTTCATGAGGCTTCTTTCCAAGCACCTTGAGAATGTGCAGTGGGTGGGTTCGTCCACATCAGTCCCAGACAGAGCGCAGCATTTCTGAAAATAGGAACTGGCACAACTTCCCTGGAGGTCCAGAGGTTGAGACTCCCCGCTGCCGATGCAGCAGACATGGGTTTGATGCCTGGCTGGAGAACTAAGAGCCCACAGGGAACGTAGCATGGCCAAGGGTTTTTAAAATTATTAATAAAAAATGTAAGAGATAACGGGCGAGCGTTACCAATTCCAGGTGCGCAGGTGGCAGCCACCCCGGCGTGTCGGGTGCCCCCACGGCTCAGGGGGTGGATGTTAACCAGAGCGCTGACTGCACCCCCCAGAGCGCTGGGCAGGCAGTGTTGTGGGGGCACGGAGTGTCCTTCTGCCCGTGAACGGGTGTGTGCATGCGTTTGGGGATGAGTGTGTGTGAGTGAGCACGTGTATCAGCTGTGTGAGTCGGTGAGGCTGAGTGAGAGTGTGTCGGGGAACACGTGTGAGTCTGTGTGAGTGGCTAGGCAGAGACAGTGCAAAGACAAATTGAAAATCCTGTATCAGTCGGGTCTCAGCAGGAAACGGATGGCACATGCCAACTGGGCAACTGGTGGAGAGCTGGGTAAAGGGACTGCCTCGAAGCGGAGAGGAGAGCCTCGAAGGGCAGTGCAGCGTCCACAGAGCGTCAGTCACAGGACGCTGGCGGCGGGCCGGGTCTGCAGGGGTGAGGGCAGGAAGCCGCTCCAGCCCCGGGACACAGAGCAGCGGGCAAGAGAAGCAAAGGCCAGGGCAGCCCAGGGTGAGGCCGGGCAAGGAGGAGGGGCGGGGTCAGGCAGGAAAGAGCGGGTCAGGCAGGGAGGAGCGGGGTCAGGCAGGGAGGAGCGGGGTCAGGTAGGGAGGAGTGTGGTCAGTTAGGGCAGAGCAGGGTCAGGCAGGGAGGAGCAGGTCAGGCAGGGAGGAGCAGGTCAGGCAGGGAGGAGCGGGGNAAAAGACCCTGATGCTGGGAAAGATTGAAAGCAGGAGGCGAAGGGGATGACAGAGGATGAGATGGCTGGATGGCATCACAGACTCAATGGATTTAAGGCTGAGTAAACTCCAGGAGTTGGTGATAGACAGGGAGGCCTGGCGTGCTGTGGTCCATGGGATCGTGAAAGGTCGAGCCCGACTGAGTGACTGAACTGAACGGAACTGATCCTGACTTTGACCAAATTACCCAAACCAATGGCTTTAACTCCATATATGTTCATATACATCCCCAGTAATGCTAGCAACTGCTGAGAGAATAAAAGATTGAGCCACCTTCCAGGAATGCCTGTCGTTTCTGGAATGCACGGCCATTCACTGACCTCATCTGAGGATAATAATTAAGCATAATTCTATCATTGTTTTTATGAAAACATTCAAGCATTTACTTATTACGTGCCTACTATGTGTTTACTGTCGTGTTTTAATTTTCTTATTTATGTAATGGAAAAGTCCATGAGTCAGCTCACTAACAAAGGTCTAGAGAAATACCAAATAACACTTATATGGGTACTCAATTCTACAGTCCCTACAATTGGGCCCCCTACTGTCTATTCTGCTTTCAAAATCTAGGCTTATTTTCAGTATGCTATTGAAGACCGTTCCCTAAGCTTAAACTAGCTTCAGTTTACTGTTCTCAACCCAGGGACACAGACTAATTCATATGTAACATTTTTAAAGCTGCTGCTCTGTGGTGGACATCCCTCATAAAACCTTAATCACAATAAATTTGGTTAAATCCTTTAAAACCAGATTGCTCTAGCTTCACAGAAAGTCTGGCTGCCAGATTCAATTCCCTAGAGAGAAGGGACAGGCTCTACTCTATTATGAAACCAGCTTGCCTAATCAAATTCCCTTTCAGAGAAAGAGGTCAAGGAGAATAACTGCTGTGCTATTTTCAATTCTTCCTTCCAAGAAATGACTGTGATTGACAGATGCTATTTCTTTGAGTTCCAATGGCCTACTGCCAAGATCAACTAATTGTTCCTTAGTTAAAAGAATGATACCAATCCACCAAGCTACACAACTCCCCATTATCATAATACGTAATACTTTACATTTGTAAAAGTTTTACAATTTTCAAAGCTTATACACACAAACAAACATTTTCTCTTTCTCCACACCCTCCTGGGAATGTAGAACAGATGTCATCCTCATTTTAAACACTGGGAAAATGCAACAAAGACAATATATAACTTGTCCAGTGTTAGGTGTTGGATCAAGTATGTCATTCTCCTAGAGTCCTGTGATTTCGTACACATTACGTATCTTTGCAATCTCTTTAGTATGTCTTATTAATTTTATTATTTGCTCCAACTTATTGAAACATTTACCAACAGAAGACAGAATGTTCAGTCATGTTAGTACATATAGATTTGTGTCATGCAGTAGAAAAAGTGGTTTTTGGAAACTAAGATAGGTTCAAAGTCTTAGCACTTAAGGTGTAAGATTTAGGGTAAATTGATAGCTAGCCTTAATTTCTTTACCTGTAAAATCAGCATACCATCTACTTCACAAAACTCTAAGAATCAAATGAATTAACACATGTTAAGTGCCTGATACATAAAAAGCACTTAAATGTTAATTCCTTTCTTTGTAACAGTTCTAAACAGATCACTGGCCCTTGAGAGTCTAACTCATTGGATTTCAACAACCTCTAAAAATTAAGGGATGGGGATTAGGGAAATTGGAATGTTAAACACTTTCCTGGCACTTCCCTCAGACATGTGGGGTTTTTTGGCTGTCAGTCTAATGAACAGCTTTTAGAGATGTAGTCAAACCATTTAAGAAAATAATAGGAAAAGGCAAATGTGTCAAATAAATAACATTTATCATGGGTACACAAAGTAATTGTTCTACCAACTAAAAATGTACTTGAATGGCAGCTAGAATACATCATTCAGCCATCCAATACAGAAGAGCTGAATTAATGTTACTTCAACTACAACCAACTGGTTAGATCCATACAAAAAGATATAATATGAACATTAATCTAAATAATTCTTCTGCACTATGACCAAATAAGCCAAAGAGGATGAAGCACTGTTCACAACCAATAATTGAATAATCACACTGACTATGTAATAAGTTCCTAACAGTGAATTAACAGTCTCTTAAATGAATTTCTTAGTTTAGGATAAATCCCATCTGAGTCTTACACTCAATAACATATATAACTTCATAGTAAGCCATTTCTCTCCCTGGATTACTATATTTGGAAAAACAGTTGAACTATCACAACACTATTAACCAGCTATATTCTAATAATAAAATAAAAAGTTAAAAACAATAAAAATAAGAAAAATAAAAATAAAGGTTAAAAAAAAAAACCTCCAACAAATATTTCAGTGATTTCAACATGTTAAGTCCCTCACACATAAAAGCTAATATTTGTTGTTACTATCCTCATTATTTTTGTTTGAAGAAAGTTGGATATGTGTTGGGTTCCCACAGATGAATTTTATTCTGTGGTCATAATCAATTCATGATTTCAACTAGAACATTTTCAAGACTATTTTCAGGCACTGATATTAGTTGAAGGGCATACTATATTTGTAAATAACTTTTATATGCTGCAGAATATTTTTCATCTCTCAGACATGGGAAATAAGTAACATATTATTAAAATAAATTTAGCATTTTATTTATTGGTTTCCTTTTCTAAAACGTCCTTTTCCTCAACCATTAAAACTGAGCTTCCCAAAAACAAAAGTTTCAAAAATAGAAAGAAAAGAACACTACTAGAGGTCCCTGCTATACCAGTTTGAAGAAAAGTGGTTAAACAGTATGCTTCACGAGTAATGATTCTCCAACACATTAGATCAGATGGACTTTAAATAGATATACACAGAACATTCCATCCAAAAATGGCAGAATACACAATCTTTTTGAGTACACATGGAACACTCACCAGGACAGATCCCATGCTAAGCCCCAAAGCAAGACTAAGCAAATCTAATACTGAAATGTCAAGCATCCTTCTGATGCTCTGGGACTACAAATCAAATACAAAAAAAAAGCTTCAGAAAACACAGATAATGTGGAGACTAAACAATATGCTACTAAACAAACCAGTTGTTCATTGGAGAAATCAATGAAAAATTAAAAAACAAAAACCTAGAGGCAAATGAAAACAATTCAAAATCTATAAGACTCAGAAAAATAAGTTCTAAGAGGGAAGTTTATAGCAATAAAAACCTACCTCAGGAAACAAGAAAAATCTCAAATAAAAAACCTTAACTTTCCACCTAAAAGAACTAGAGAAAGAAAAATAGTGATGGTCTAGTGGTTAGGATTCCAGACTTTCACTGATGGCACTAGGTCCAATCCTTAATTGGGGAAACAGATCCTATAAGCCATATGGAAAAACAGTAAAAGAAACAAAACCCAAAATTAGTAGAAGGAAATAAGTACAAAAGTCAGTGTTGAAATAAATGAAATGAGACGGAGAAAACCAATAGAAAAGATCAGTGAACCTAAGAGTTGGTTGTTGAATAGATAAACAAACTGATAAACCTTTAGTCAGACTGAGCAAGAAAAATAGAAAGTCCAAATAAAGCCTGAAATGAAAAAAAAGTTACAACCAACACACAGAAATACAAAAGACCATGAGGGATTACTATGAGTAATTATACACCAATAAAATGGACAACCTAGAAGAAATGGACAAATTTCTAGAAATATACAACCTCTCAAAACTGAATCAAGGAAGAAATAGAAAATATGAACAAACTAATTACCAGTAAGGACACTGAATTGGTAATTAAAAAGAAAACAAATTCACAACTAACAAAAATTCAGGACCAGACAACTTCATAGGTAAATTCTACTAAACATTTAGAAATAGTTAAAACTATCCTTCTCAATTATTCCCAATAATTGTAGAGGAAAGAATACTTCTGAATTCTTTCTACAAGATTGGCATACCTTGATAGCAAAACCAAAACTGTCACACACAAAAAATAAAAACACAGGCCAATATCACTGATGAGCATAGATATTAAAATCCTCAACAAAATATTAGCAAACCAAACTCAACAACATATTAAAAGGGTCATACACCATGAAAAAACAAGGTAATGTTTCTCAATCTAGAAGTCAAGCTGTAAAGCTGTATCCCAGACAACCTATTCATAATACTTAATCTTTTTATAAATAAATTAAATTCAAAGTTTTCTCTATTAATGGCACTTTCATTCTCATATTGCATTCAATTTTACTGAGAAGGAGAGAAAGGAGTAACATATAGCCAGTCAGCAAGGAATTTTGCACAACCAACAGACTCTATTATATATATTATAGCCTTAGCTATAAAACTGATTATTACAGTCCCTTTGAGTCATCTTCTCTTTCTCATGTATAAATTCATTTAAATAATATGATAGAAGCAAAGAGAGATGAAAAAACTAAGACAACTGCCTCTTCAGGGCTCAGGTAGAATGCTATGAACTTGTAAGTAACAAAACAAGTTATAATTACCTGAGCAAATGGAAAGTGAGGGTAAACAAACGTTATAAGTACTGTTACTCCTAAAAATGTTTAAGATTTCCAAATTCCATAAATCTAACTTCTTATAAATAGAGAATAATAAGAACTTTTTCATGCTTATTTGCTTTAATATAAAGTAAATGAAATGATGACTTTGGGAAAAAATTAAGACTGACTTTGCTCGGTTGGTAAAGACCTGCAATGCATGAGACCCTGGTTTGATTCCTGGATCAGGAAGATCTGTTGGAGAAGGGATAGGCTACTCACTCCAGTATTCCTGGGCTTCCCTTGTGGCTCAGCTGGTAAAGAATCCGCCTGCAATGTGGGAGACGTGGGTTTGATCCCTGGGTTGGGAAGATCCTCTGGAGAAGGGAAAGGCTACCCACTCTAGTATTCTGGCCTGAAGAATTCCATGGAATATAAAGTCCATGGGGTCACAAAGAGTAGGCCACGACTGAGTGACTTTCACTTTCACTCTCTAAGAAATAAAGTTATGTTAAAAAAAAAAAAACTGGTTTAGCCATAATTATTTATCATTATAAAATGAGAGATTTGTGACACTAAATAATTTTACCATATGACCATAAAATTCTTTTATGAACATCCTCCCATTCTGCAATAGTCTGCAGTTAAGTCACTAGAGGGAAATGAACAGCCCAAGCCCTGGAGAGAGAATACACAATTTGAATCCTGGCTCTAATATTCATTAGTTGTATAACCCTGGGCAAGTTACTTAATTTCTATTCTTTGATTACTTCATCTAAAAATGGAGAGGATGACAATAATCCTATCTACTTAATATGGTTTTGGTAAGAACAGTGAAAGCCAGAGAAGCCTGGCGTGCTGCAGTCCTTGGAGTTGCAGAGTCAGACACAACTTAGCAACTGTACAACAACAAGAATAAATTATACATATTCTATGCAAAAATGCTCAAATAAGTGCCTAGCAAATGGTCGGTACTTAGTTTTGCATTACTGTCCAGAAATATTTTTTTTAGAGTTTTGTAAAATAAAAGGATAAACCGAGGGGGAATGTATTCTTGATGACGATGTAAATCTTTGCCATTTATATTAAGGGAGGAAAGCACGGATGGGGCAGGGGTGGGGAGGGTGCTTTTTAAATGTTATTTATCTTATAGCAAGAGAAGTGAAAGATTATGATTTATTCCTTTGAGCAAAAACTCAATGAAAAGACTCACTGGAAATAATGGAGTAAACAATTCAATGTCTTCTAACAATCAGAAATTAAATAGCATTTACTTTTTTTAAAATGCCTTTTTCTTTTACATTCACCCAGAATATTTTTCACTGTTATATTAGCTTTTCTCAGATCAAGCAGAGAAACCATATTTGACATTGTCCTCAGTCATGTCTCTAAAATGAACTCCTATTTTAAAATGCTGCTCAGAACATTCATTCATTCATTTAAACATTTATTGAAAGCCATGTGCCAGGTACCAGGGTCACAAGGATAACTAAGAAAGGCCCTCATCTCCAAGTTTAGTCTACTTAGCAAATATGTAAAATTACTAGAAAAGGAATAATGTGTAATTATGACAGCAATGGACTGATATACATTTTTAAAAAGTTTAAATCCAGGCATTCATGATACCAAAACCAAACCAAACCAAAACTAACTGGTCACATCTGGCAAATGCTAGTGAAACAATTTCTTATTCTGAAAATAGATGAATAAAAGAAAGAATCAAGTATTCATCCTGATTTTCTTACATGAACTATATAGACCACTGGGTAATCAAATAGTAGATAAGGGAAAGTTTCTTGTTCTAGAAGTATTCCATCTAATAAATACAGAATAATAGATTAGAGAATATCACCATTCGCTATTAATGATTTAATGGATCTAAGCAAAGATCATTAATAGCTACTGACATCACAAAAAAAGAGATAGTACCTCCTGATGGACGTACTTAACCACTCATGAACAAGTCTGAGCAAAGTTCTAAAATTAAGTACCAATTTACAGGAAATGCAGAGGGGAAAGGAACACGCTAAAAGTACCACAGAGATGCAATCAGCAAAATTCAGACTCAAGGAAACTCTACAAGACATATGACTCAGAAAACTCTTTGTTGTTCAACAAGTAAAAATTATGAAAGAAAAGAGAAAGAAACAGACTTTAAAAGTCTTAAAAGTTAAAACAGTCTTGAAAAGATGAACCAACTACTGTACTGTACAAATTTATTTCCATCTCAGTTCAAACACACTGGGGAAAGAGTATGTATATATGATACAATCCTGGAAATGCAAAACACTCACTGGGTTCTGATGCTATTAAAGAAATATTGTTAAATGTTTAAGTGTGACAATGGAATTATGGTTATTTATTCAAACCCTTTATCTTTTAGAAGTATATGTATGTGGAAATGTTTATAGATGATATTATAAAATGTCTAGAATTGCATCCAATAACCTAGGTAGGAGAGTAGAGTGGGTAGAGATAGTACTAAATGAGTGATACAGTACATGGTATACATTGTCCACTATAAAAATTTTTTTTAAAGAAACAGTAAAGATAAAAATAACGAGAGAGAGAAACTATATGTAAAGCACTTGGGTCTGTACATCACAAGTGTTACTTGTAATTATTACAATGCTCAAGGATTGGATTAGATGACCTCTTGGGTAATTTTCAATTCTGAAAGTTTAAAATCCTATGACTAGATTATTTTCAAAGGTCATTCTTATCTCTCAAATTCTTCCGTGCATCCCCTGGGATATGGCTCAATTTTCTTCTCCCATTGGTTAGCAACAGCACACAAAAACACTGAACAATAACTACTTTTTAAAAGCACATGAACTGGGACTGATTCCCAGTTCAGTGCTTGGGGGTTTTGGCCATACCACCCACTTAAGTTCTAGAGTCTGGATGTTATACCGCTTGATTAGTAGGTTAAACAGCCAGTTCTGATTAAAAACATGGAAATTTTTGCTTTATCCAATGGTGATAACTTCTGTGCTTCTTTTTTCCTACAAACAAACTTGTCGGGTAAGAGTGGTTTGGAACCTGCTGGAGATAGCAAGGCACTTTCAGGAGATGCCTGAGATCAAAAGTATTTTGGTAATAATACTAAGATGATATTTCCCTTTTTCACTCTTATCATCTCATAGCGGAATTTTCCAGATGATACACAACATGTGGAAACACACCAGATCAAATCCAAAAGCGGATATACAATTCAAGTTATTTTTAATAAAGTCAGGTATCAAAGAGATTTGCAAAAATATTAAACAGTGCCTTTCTTCTCACTAAATGTTTGCATGTTTTGGAAAATATAGTCATTCTGCATGAAAATGTTATTTATGCTAACATGTAATGGACTGATTACTTCTAAAATATATAAAAGTGTTTAAATTTCTCAGTTTTATAATTAAATAAAACAAATTTAAATTCTCAGTTTTAATTCCTAACATGGTACATACTGATAGATATAAAAACTTACACAGAAGCTCTTTGGGATCCTCATATTTTTGGTCCTGAGACCAAGAAGTTTGAGAACTACTGCACTAGAACACACAGAACTCTGATCATGTCTACAACTATACCATCTTACATTACATGTTCAGTTCAGTTCACTCACTCAGTCACGTCCGACTTTTTGTGACCCCATGGACTGCAGCACACTAGGCTTCCCTGTCTTTCACCAACTCCCAGAGCTTGCTCAAACTCATGTCCATAGAGTTGGTGATGCCATCCAGTCACCTAATCTTCTGTCATCCCCTTTTCCTCCCGCTTTCAATCTTTCCCAGCATCAGGGTCTTTTAAATGAGTCAGCTCTTCGCATCAGGTGGCCAAAGGATTGGAGTTTCAGCTTCAGCATCATTCCTTCCAATGAATATTCAGGACTGATTTCCTTTAGGGTGGATTGGCTGGATCTCCTTACAGTCCAAGGGACTCTCAAAGAGTCTTCTCCAACACCACAGTTGAAAAGCATCAATTCTTCATCACTCAGCTTTCTTTATAGTCCAACTCTCACATCCATACATGACTACTGGAAAAATCATAGCTTTGACTAGACAGACCTCTGTTTGTTGGCAAAGTAATGTCTCTGGTTTTTAATATGCTGTCTAGGTTGGTCGTAACTTTTCTTCCAAGGAGCAAGTTCTTTTAATTTCATGGGTGCAGTCACCATCTGCAGTGATTTTGGAGCCCAAGAAAATTAAGTCTGTCACTGCTTCCACAGTTTCCCCATGTATTTGTCATGAAGTGATGGGACCAGATGCCATGATCTTCGTTTTTTGAATGTTGAGTTTTAAGCCAACTTTTTCACTCTCTTATTTCACCTATATCAAGAGGTTCTGTAGTTCCTCTTCACTTTCTGCCGTAAGGGTGGTATCATCTACGTATCTGAGGTTATTGATCCCAGCAATCTTGATTCCAGCTTGTGCTTCATCCAGCCCAGCATTTCACATGATGTACTCTGCATATAAATTAAATAAGCATGGTGACAACAAGCAGCCTTGACGTACTCCTTTTCCTATTTGGAACCCGTCTGTTGTTCCATGTCCAGTTCTAACTGTTGCTTCTTGACCTGCATACAGATTTCTCAGGAGGCAGGTAAGATGGTCTGGTATTCCCATCTCTTGAAGAATTTTCCAGTTTGTTGTGATCAAAGGCTTTGGTGTAATCAATAAAGCAGAAGTAGATGTTTTTCTCGAATTCTCTTGCTTTTTCTATGATCCAGTGGATGTTGGCAATTTGATCCTCCGCCTTTTCCAATTCCAGCTAGAACATCTGGAAGTCCATGGTTCAACATTTTATGTTGCATAACCTCAATTCTTTCATTTTTATCCTAAAAGAACACTGCTCTAAAATTAGTTGGTTTAATATACCTAAAATTTAAAATTCATGGGAGGGGGTGTCCTAGTTTACAGAGAGAGGATTACTGCTCACAATTATAAAAAGAAACGAAGAATTTTAATCACATGGACTCTACAAGGTCAGGAAGAACATTTCCCTTTGGAGAGAGATTAGCACTTAGTCCAAGGACCTAAATTCTTTCCTTTGTAATTTTTTTTCCTTTTCATTAAGACTTGCCAAAGTTAGAGTCCTCAATCCCAGTTCCCTGACACCATGGGAAGACTTTGGCAAAATAATCCTTCCTGGTCAGGGTAGAAAAGCTGGTCATCACAGGACACAGAGAACTGTCATTTCTTTACCCAGTGAATTCTTCATTAGGCATCTCTAAGCAGTGAACTCTGCCTTGTTCTAACAAACTTTAATTCAACAAACCTGGGTGAGCTCTTGAAGGAATGACTCAAAGAAACTGCAGATGGGAGAGAAAGAAAAGAATGCAACCTTAAACACAGCTGATGCTAGCTGTAAACGCATACATATACACTTATAATACATCATAAGAAAGGCTGTGTACATAAATATATCAAGGAGGACACAGACAGGAAAGAAAGGGAAGACTATAGCCCGAAACAGCTAATGCTGGCTATAAGTACACATGTACAAACATACATATAAATGCAAACACCTAGAGCTGGCTGTCTCACCCTCTCATTCACCCTTAAGCAGCACTGGACTCCTCGATATCATGTCTTCTAATCTTTGATACTCCTAGGCATTTTAACTGAATTTCACCTTTATAAAAATACTGTGGGGCTTCCCTGGTATCCTCAGTGGTAAAGAGTTTGCCTGCCAAAGCAGGAGACATGGTTTTGATCCCTGATCTGGGAAGGTCCCACATGCCATGGAGCAACTAAGCTCCTGCGCCACAACTACTGAAAGTGTGCGTGAGAGCCCAGGAGCCACACTACTGAGGTCACGTGCCACAGCTATGGAAGGCTGTGTGCCCTAGCGCCTGTGCTGCACAATGAGAAGCCCACACATCACAACTAGAGAGCAGCCCCCACTGCCACAACTAGAGAAAAGCCTATGAAGCAACGAAGACCCAGCACAGCTAAAAAAAAAAAAAAAGTTGTGGAAGAACAAGATATTTGCCCACCTTCCTAGAGCTGTAATTCTATAAACTGATACAATAAAAACTGCACTACTCCTGTTTGAAAAAAAAAACCTTCAGAAACTAATGATGTGAATTTTATTATTATTTTTTTTTTTGTCCATGCCTCGCAGCTTCTTGTGGGATCTTAGTCCCCTGACAAGAGACTGAACTCAGGCCCTCAGCAGTAAAAGCACCAAGTCCTAATCACTGGACTGCTAGGGAATTCCCCGAAATGTCTATTTCTTGATATACGTTACTGCTATGGCAAAAATTTATTAAAAAAAAAATTTCCATTCCTACTCCTTATCAATTAATCAACAATTGCATATGCAATATGGGGTGCAGGGGGAAGCAAGAGTCAAAGTGGTAACCTAGAAGAGAATTCCTCACCCCCAGAAAGGTGAAAATCATACTGCTCCAGAACAACCACCCAAAGAGACATTCTAAGCTTTTTCTATCCCAACTAGAAGCTGAATTTTCCTATTCCTCACTTTTGTCAGATGACCCGACTTCCTCTCTGAGAATACTGGCCAGCTCTCTCATTTAAATCAGCCCCTGTTTTTCTTTCTTTCATTAGGTCCACCAACAGAATTTACGTCCTTATCAATTCCCTTAAACTACTCAGCTAGAACACAGGAAATCTTGAAAATATTCACAGTAAAACAATAATCCAAATTAAATAATTCATTAACCAGGCTGAATTACTCCATTGTAGAAAAGTTTAAAGATATTTAAACAGCTTTAATATCTGGATCTCCATTTTGTTTTTTAAAGCCTCAGGATGTCTTTTTATTCTATTCCTGGGAGGTTTCTTTTCTAAGGTCACAAGATCAAATCAGACCAGATTAGTAAACTGGTTTCAAAGTAAAAAATGACCACCTGATGCTATTTGGAAGCTAATATGAAACAAGATAGTGATATGAGTTCAGGCCTCAGGGCCTGTAGTACAAGAAGTACTGCTCTATTCATAAAATCATAGAACATAATAAATTTCTGTTTTAAAAACAACCAGTGAATGCTAATAGAATCAAAGCAAAAGGAATTACCTGAAGAATACCCAAAATATAAAGCTTTAGCCTCTTGAAATGTTTGATAAATTAAAGTTTAACCCAAGTCTGGTAGTTTCTAATCACTACCTTACCTTTGCAAATTATCACAAAGCATTTTAAGTATATTAAGAGGTATAAAAAATAGGGGACTTCTATTTCCTGCCAATATGGGGTAACATGTAAAAGACTGCCTATCTGCCTCAAAGAACAAACAAAAGAACAAAAATATACCACGAAATGTTTTGAAGACACTGCTCATCACACAATGAACAAAGAACAGTGATGCATGAGAGACAAGCAAGGTGAGTTCTAGGAATGCCTCAACTTACTTTCTTGAGATTTATTTTCATGTCATAGTCAGGGAGCCCAGCAGACTAACTTAGTTGAGGAGATGAAGTTGAGACTTGGCAGGACAGACAGCTGGAAAAGAGAGGGCTGTAGAGAGAGAATACTCTGGAGACAAGTGTTCAGAATCTCCTTAAGTATTCAAATGAGTGGAAAACCCCATAATTTATAGAGTACTGGGTAGAGAATAATTACCCTAGAGGGAAAACTGCTCTGGCTCTACCTAATAAATCTTAAAAGCAAGACCAGAAAGGATCAAACTATCAATAACTTAACTGTGATACAAAACAAAGATAAAGACTCAGTACTCAAGGTAAAATTCACATGTTTGGAACATAAGAAGGGGCTTCCCAGTGGCGCTAGTGGTAAAGAAAAGAATCTGCCTGCCAATGGAGGAGACACAAGAGACTTGGGTTTGAAACCTGGGCTGGGAAGATCCCTGGAAGAGAAAATGGCAACCCACTCCAGTATTTTTGCTGGGAAAATACCATGGACAGAGGACCTTGGTGGGCTACAGTTCTTGGAGTCACAAAAAGTCAGACACAACTGAGCATAGCATAGTGGAACCTGAGCGAGTTTGGTGGTGGTGGTGTAGTTGCTAAGTCACATCTAACTCTTGTAACCTCACGCTATAACCTGCCAGACTCCTTCGTCTATGGGATTTCCCAGGCAATACTGGAGTGGGTTGCCATTTCCTTTTCTAGGGTTAAGGAAGCTTACCAGACATGTAAAGAATCAGGAAGATATGACCTATACAATGAGGAAAATTGGGATTTCCTTGGCAGTTCAATGGTTAAGACTCTGGATTTCCACTGCAGGGGGCATGAGTTCAATCCCCAGTCTAGGAACTAAGATCCCTACATGCCAAAAAAAAAAAAAAAAAAAAAGGGAGAAAAATCAATCAGCTGAAACCAGCACAGAAGTGACACAACTGTTAGAATTATTACTAGCAGACAAAGGGATTAAAACAGTTATTATACCTGTATTCTATACTCAAAAAAACTATGTAGAAATATAAGAGAGATTTTTTAAAGGTCTACATCAAACTTCCAGTGATAGAAAATATGAGATGAAAAACTCACTGGATAGAATTAACGGAAGATGTGACAAAACCAAGTTAAGAGATGTATGAACTTGAAGATACAACAAAAGAAACTATTCAAATCAACCAGAGAGGAAAAAAGGGTGAAAAAGACCATCAGTGAGTGTAAGTAACCCTTTAAGCAGCTTACTATACATGTAATTTGAATTCCCTGAAGGAGATGGAAAAAGGACAGAAAAATATTTTAAAAACAATAATGGCCAAATTTTTCAACTTCGATAAAAACGATATATCTATAGGTCCAAGATGCTCAATGGACCCCAAGAACGAGAACACAAGGACAACTAAATCAGAAACATATTAATCAAATTGTCCAAACCACTGGTAAAAAATCAATCTTAAAAACCAGACAGGAAAAAAAGAGAAACAAAGATAAGGATGGCAAAAGATTTCTCATCAGAAATAGTGCAAGTCAATAGTGAAGAAACAGCTTTAAAGGAAAAAAACTGTCAACCTTCAATTCCATAGTCAGCAAAAAATATATTTCAAAAATGAAGGTGAAATAAAAACATTTTCTAATACACAAAAGAATTATTTAACAGTAGGGCACACTAGAAGAAATGTTAAAATATACCCTTTAAGTAGAAAGACTATACCAGATGAAAATTTCAATCTGCACAAAGAAATGAAGGGTATCAGAAAGAATAACACATGGATATTTTATGAAACTTTTTTCTTATTATTTAGATCTCTTTCTAAAATAGTTTATTATTGATATAAAAATAAATCATAAGAAGGCATGGGGTTCATAAGGAGAAAATCTATGACAAAAACTGCATAAAGGCTGAGAGGGAAGAAAGGGGAGTTTATCTTCCTTCTATTATGTAAGAACCACTGTGAACTTTTACTTTTTTAGTTTGTTGTAAACTTATTATACTGTAAGGGAGAACACAAGAAAAACATCATTTAAAGACAAAGTGTGATAAGATGAAGACGTATACTATAATTCAAATTTTAAACAACTATTACAACAAAAAAAGAATGATAAAAATAATTAATGCAAAATATGACAGAAAGAAAAAAATGGAACTAGAACAGATGAGACATATAGAAAACAAACAGCAAGATAGAAGATTTAAATCTAACCATATCAAAAATGAGTTTAAATATAAGTGATTCAAAAAAATCAACAGAAAAACAGACTGTCTAGATAAATGTATCTGGACAGCTGAGTCCCTTGGTTGTTCACCTGAAACTATCACAACATTGTTAATCAGCTATATCCCAGTACAAAATAAAAAGTTTTTTTAAAAAGCCAAAAAAACATTGTCAAATGAATTAAAGCAAATCCAACTATATGCTATATACACTTACTGTGCTTCAGTTCAGTCACTCAGTTGTGTCCGACTCTTTGCGACCCCATGAATCGCAGCACGCCAGGCCTCCCCCTGTCCATCACCAACTCCTGGAGTTCACTCAGACTCACGTCCATCGAGTCAGTGATGCCATCCAGCCATCTGATCCTCGGTCGTCCCCTTCTCCTCCTGCCCCCAATCCCTCCCAGCATCAGAGTCTTTTCCAATGAGTCAACACTTCTCATGAGGTGGCCAAAGTACTGGAGTTTCAACTTTAGCATCATTCCTTCCAAGGAAATCCCAGGGTTGATCTCTTTCAGAGTGGACTGGTTGGATCTCCTTGAGAGTCCAAGGGACTCTCAAGAATCTTCTCCAACACTACAGTACAAAAGNAGAGTTGGGCATGACTGAGCGACTGAAATGACTGACTTGATACATATATAGAAAATATGTATGAAATAGCATATCAATAAAATTTACATAACGATAATAGATGTATAATGATAATCATGATTTTTTAAATGATGCCAAAATTAAGAAATAGCTTCTGGGCAAATATCAAACCCAACCACTCTCAGTAAAACATGTTCTAAAGACAAAATTGAAAGTGTGACTTTAAAGTCTTCTGGTGAAATCTCAGAAAACTCTAAGGAGAATATTTTTGTTGAACATAGGCTTTTAAGAAGCACATAGTATTATTCTTAGGCCGTCTTAGCAGAAGTCTGAGGTAGAGAAGGATTTATCTTGTGTGTGTGACTTTTGTTTAATGAGCTAAATTTCAATGAGATTCATGAAAGACAAAAAAAATTTTCAGGGACTTACATTGCAGAAACACCACCTATCTGGATGACAAAGTTTAGAAATAGCACAAAATGAAAACAGGTCTTACATTATCTCAGATTTATAGAGAAATGTAGTATCTCATGTGTTGTTGTTCAGTCACCAAGCCATGTCTGACTCTTCACGACCCCGTGGGCTACAGCCCACCAGGCTTCTCTGTCCTTTACAATATCTCATACATATTTAAATGTAAAGGTATTCTATAAAAGTTGTTGAAAAGAATTCTCTAAAATATCACTACTGTTTCTGGATGGTGGGACCTTGGGATGATGTCTTCTATCTCCTTCTACTAATCGGTACTTCTCAAATTTTCCATGAATGTGAGTTATATTGCTTATTCTAAAAACGCATAGAAACAAACTAACAGGAATGTAGGAAGCCAAAACAAGATCAACACTCAGTGTCTGCTAGACATATGGGGAGGTTAATAACCATTTCCCCTCCTTGTTATTGGGCTTCCCTAGTGACTTAGACGGTGAAGAATCTGCCTGCAATGAGGGAGACCTAGGTTTGATCCCTGGGTCAGGAAGATCCCCTGGAGTTGGAAATGGCAACCCACTCTAGTATGCTTGTCTGGAGAATTCTGTGGACAGAGGATCCTGGCAGGCTCTATCTATGGGGTCGCAAAGAGTTGAACACAACAGAGCGACTGACACACAGTCCTAGCCATTGTTGTTACTCCCTTTCCTTGACAAGCTTCTCAAATGTGTGGATTATATTTATCCTGAAGTTGTTTCTCACAATTATTTCTTTAAACCTCTGAAATCTAGCTCATGTCACTCTACTCTTCTAAAAATGATCTTCAATCATCACCAATCACAGACTGCTGTCTAGTGAACATTCTCTCAACCTGTGATACTGTAACTCCCTCCTTACAAAAGCTGAAAAGCACTTAGAATATGGAGAAAAAACTGCATCAGGGGAGTAAATATGATCTTGTTTTAGAAAAATAACTCTGTTGTCCTTTGTGAGGTAAAGGGAGCACAGTTGTAGAAGAATTACCATTTGCACTTCCTTTTTGGGGGGATGTCTATTCACGATCTTTGCCCACATTTTATTACTAAGGGGTTGTCATTGTTAAGTCGCTAAGTCATGCGGGACTCCTTTGTGATGTCCTTTTTATCAATTCGCTTGAATTCTTGCCGCTAAGATATTATTAATGATCTTAACTCTTTTTAATATTTGTGATTTTCTCATTTGCCTTATGATTTTATTTTTGCATTTTTGAGTCTTTGTTTTTGTTATAAATATATGTTCCATACAACAAACTCAAACACAGACATGCATAAAACACAAAGCAGAGGATAGGAAAACATGGTATGAAAAAATCATCCTAAACTAATCCTTCCCCCCTTTGATGCCTCCTCAGTTTGTTTACAGCATTGTTTAAGATCATGTGTGTATCAACGTGCCTTCAATAGAGATTTTCATTTCTCCAGGATGGCCTGGTGTTTTGGATTTGAAGGAGAAGAAAAGAGAAGGCTTGGTACCTCTACTGAACCCCTAGTGTCCTTTCTGCCTGAAATCTGAGTGGAAATAGTACTGATCTAGAACTTCCATGGAAAGTATGGCAAAACATTTTGGCGACTAAGGAAACAATATGAAATGACCCTTTGTTTCAGACTTGATTTGTCATCTATGAAAACAAATCGCAAAACCATTAAAAAGAATTAGGGAAAGCTATATTAACATAGCTTTATTAATACAAGTTCCTCTGCAAACGCAAACCCACCAGACAGCTGTTTCCACAAGAAAGCACTAATGGGTCTTCTAGTACTGGTCTCTCCAGTTCTATATAACACATTGTTCGCTGCAATCAAGGGAACACTGTGAAGCCTGGCAGGCACACAAAGACAGATATAGGGGATATAGGGTAGCTTTCGGCTGCCAGCATTTGTTGATCTTTGTTTCCTTTGAGAGAGGGAAGAAAGGGAAACAAATTTGTCCACAGGACCCAGATATACAATTTTTATTTTACCTAGGTTTAAAACCTCCATGAGTTTGCTACTGTGATGAATTTTGTTTGTGTTGTTGAGGTTTGTATTTTATCTAAACTGAGCAGATTGTTTATTAGGTCCCTGAACACAGACAATGAGAGTCATTGCGGTCTGCTTTTAAAGACTACAGATATAGAACTCTCTCTCTCCCTTTCTTTCTTCCCCTTCAGGGAAAAAAAGTCCAGGAGCCCAGGCAATAAACTCTCCTAACCTTCTCCCCTTATCCCAGAACAGTAAATATAGCTTCTTTGTGGAGATGGTAGACTTTGCCATTCACTTATTCATTTATTCTTTAAACATTTATAAAATAACATTTATATAAACTCTCCTTTAGTCACCAGAGATGCAGAGATGAATAGAATACAGACCTTACCTTGAGTCCCTGCCAGAGGACAAGTCAGAGCTACAAAAGATTATTGCCAGTGATGTCAAATTACAATACACAAAGAAAATAGCCAAGATTTGTAGAAAGTGGCTAAGAGAACTCACACATAGAATCACCACATAGACATGGAAGATGATGTTATAGCTGCATGTAGATTTAGAAGGCTGAAAAGGGTTGCTTAGGTAGACAAGGCAGGGACAAATATTCTAGAAGAAGAAAAGAATGAATGAAGCACCGAAGATTATTTCCCCTTTTTTGTTTTCTCTATCCTCTCACTCGGTAAACTCTTTCTTGCCACTTTCTTTCATTCCCTTCATTTAAAAAAAGCTGACCCATCAAACAACAGGAATTAAGTTTAATGTATATGAAACTTCTCAAATGCTCAAAGGAAGGATGCCCTGGAACTATAAATATATTCAAATAATTTACAAAATATCATTATGTTAATGAGCTAGTGTTTCTGGAATCATATTTTAATTTTATGCAAAATATTTCTAGTCTATGGAAAGGAAAAAGGAGAGTGTGTACACAAAGATTTATGTGCAGGGATGTTTAATGTCCAATCATTTCCAATAAAAAATGGGAATACCAAAGTTCTAACTTGAGACAACTAGTTATATAAATTATACATATTAATATGACACAGAGAGATGGTCATTACATTTTCTTAATTGAAATAGTTACAAAAATCTGCAAAGTATGGTCTCATATTTGTATCAGTTCAGTTCAGTTCGGTCGCTCAGTCATGTCCAACCCTTTACAAACCCGTGGACTGCAGCATGCCATGCTTCCCTGTCCAACACCAGCTCCCGAAGCTTGCTCAAACTCATGTCCATTGAGTCAGTGATGCCATCCAACCATCTCATTCTCTGTTGTCCCCTTCTCCTCCTGCCTTTAATCTTTCCCAGTATCAAGGTCTTTTCCAAAGAGTCAGTTCTTCACATCAAGTGCCCAAAGTATTGGAGTTTCAGCTTCAGCATCAGGTCTTCCAAAGAATATTCAGGACTGATTTCCTTTAGGATGGACTGGTTTGATCTCCTTGAAGTCCAAGGGACTTTGAAGAGTCATATTTGTACAGAAATGCATAAAAGAAAAATTGCACAAAGGATATACTGTCTGTGAAACAAACACTATTATTTCCAGGTCCTGGAGTTGCAGTTAATTTTTATTATCTCTTTCTGTGTTTTCAGTACTGTCTATAATAAACATGTCTCATTTTATAATCATAAGAAAAATCATAATAAATTTCAGCAGCAGGGGCTGGGTCAAATAACAGTTAAATGGACTTATAGAATTTTAACTTGAATCTTTGCTTTCTAAATGAAAGATCAAAAGGAAATAAACACAAGGAATATCTGCTTGTCTCGTAAAGGAAAACTGTGACGTTGGGTTTTAATCGATTGGAAAAACATTTGAAAAAACTAAGTGGAAACTGTTATTCAGATTCAAACACTTCTGCTTGCAATCAAAATTTCAAATATTTTTGTCTTCAACTTTAAGTAAAAAAACTTTTTAAAAGCATAGCATATATTTTGAATTAAGCATGTTCACCTTCAGATGAACTTCAAGACATAATTTTAAAACATATCTTTTAAAAGATAATTAAGATTGAATTATTACTGGCTTAAAGAGTATTCTTTTTGTATACTACAGTTTAGCAGCCAGATACAGATTAGTATTTATCAATCTAAGGTGATATTTGCTCTGTATTACAATAATGTTGCTTAGAAATGAACTCTCAAAATTTGTCTTTCTTAGCACCTGTTCTGATTTTTAAAGTAAAGTTCTAGCACTGTAAAAGCTATTCTCTTCTTTCACAGATGACAAATATGTCATCAGTGAGGTTGTGATGTATTGATTTGTTGAAAATCATAGTTGTCATTAACTATATGCCAGTGTCACAGAGGTGGTGAGAGAGGTATAATTATGAGAATTTAACTGGGCCAAAATAATTAAAATGTAATTTCTTTAAAAGATAAGTATTTTTTCAATAATGTTATATGTGTATGGCATAATAGTTAGAAATTTATACCTGAGTTTGGATTCTGACTCCATAACTTACTGTTTATAATGTTGGTAAATTACTTAAATTCTTTAACCTTAATTTTACTCTTTGTACATCAAGAGTCATTGTACCTATTTCATGAGGTTCTTCGAGAATTAAGTGCCATGATCTATGAGAAGCATAGCTTGTGCTTATAGCTTGCACATACTGAGCACTCAATAAATCCTAGCTAGTGATATGTTTCCATAGCTTCCTTGACACAAAACACAGAAAGAAGCATAAAGCACCTCTGTTTATGTTTTGAATCTCTTTTATTCAATTACATGCTTACAGGATACCTTTTCTCATTCTCTGGTATAATGTACTAAACAGAAAAGGTAAAACATTAACTTTCTCTGGCAAGTGTTGAAAGCTCTTGTGATTTTCCTCAAGCAGTTGTTCTTAGATCTAGGCTAAAAGATTTTATATCGTCAAACTGTCCAAACTGAACTAACTCAATATGGGACAGTTCTGAATATGATATACAGGGTTCTGAGAATGTGCTCGTGGATCCAGCAACAATGAAATGTTTTCCACTTATTAAAAAACAAAACTGTAGTCTGCCTTACAGATCCATTATATTCTTCTATTTGTTTTACATGTTGGGTGCACAGGAATTTTTATTTAGGGGAAAAAATCTTGCCCTAACTTCCACCCCACCACACCATAAATAAATACATTCTATACTCTGGTCTAAGAAACTGTAATTTAGGTGCCAACTTGAAGCCATTGTTTTCTAGGTGGTCCTGAAGCCACAGTGAAGACACTTGTCCTTTCTTTTATCTGGAATGATTACACTGACCAAAAAAAAAGGAGAGCGTTGAAAGCCGTTCTTTACTGATAGGAATTTTTTGGTTTTGTTTTTTTTCCCAACCACAGTGCTTTGATGTAATAAGGTAACTGAGATACCAACCTTCAGGAATGAGAAGCTTTCATTTCTATCTCTCTATCTCAAGTTTTCATAATTGTCCTAACACTTACGGCTTTTGTCCAAGACTCAAATCAGATGGTATTTGAGAAAATATTTACTTAAGTAAATATGCAACTTTATTTATTGTCACTTTTGTGGATAAATATGTAGAGTATCTCTCTTCAGATCACAAGATGAAGAGATAGAGAAGCTACCATTCTGATCACTCTTTTCTTCTCTGTTTTGCTTACAATTAAACCAGTATCACCTTCTTCATTATTAAAGGGAGGAAATAAGACCTCGGTGATTTACACTGAGAAATAAATCGTCCCAAAGGCAGAAATTCCCCAAATTAAAGTCTGTATTTCAATATGAAATGAAACTTGGTAACTCAGCATTTGTATTTAATAGTAGCTTTTTATTGACTAAAAAGAAACGTACTGATTTGGATTTAATATAACAATGTACTTCTAGAAATGTTTTCTATGAGGGTTATACACATATTCACTGGTAAAGTTAGAGGTACCCTATTTTGTCTGTTTTGTTTAACATTTTAAGTAACTTTAAAGATACACCTTAAAGGAAATTTAACCATCTTAAATTATTAGGTTCTTTCTAAGCTTCTATAGTTACCACTAACTAGAAGTGGAGAGGTCCATAACAAAAACAAGTATTATACCAAATTCCCATTCTCTCTCTCTCTCTCTCTCTCTCTCTCTCTCTCTCNGTGTTGATCGCTGAAGAAGGCTTAGTCACTCGGAATTGTCCAACTCTTTGCAACCCCGTGGACTGTAGCCTGCCAGGCTACTTTCTCCATGGAGATCCTCCAGGCAAGAATACTGAAGTGGAAAGCCTATCCCTTCTCCAGGGGATCTTCTGACCCAGGAATCAAGCTAGGGTTTCCTACATTGCAGGTGAGCTATCAGGGAAGCCCCATATACAGTGAGAATGGTAAAAATAAAGACTTCTGATACCAAATGTTGACAAGGATGTGGAGGAACTCAAACCACTGCCAGTGAGACTATAAAATGGCAAAGCCACTTTGCAGTTTCTTAAACATACACTAATATGATCCAACTATTACACTCTTAGATATTTAACAAAGAGGAATGAAAGCATATATCTACAAACACTTCTACACACAGAAGCATTATTTATAATCACCCCAAGCTGGAAATATCCCAAGTGTCTGTCAACAAGTGAAAAAGAAAGCTAAAGCTTTTCTAGCCATACAATGTACTACTACTAAGCAATAAAAAGGAACGAGCTTCTGACCACTACCAATATGAATAAATCTCAAAATAATAATGCTAAGTGAATAAAGTATAATATCCCCCACCTTCACAAAAGAGTATATATTGTATGGTTACATTTAATAAAATTCTAGAAAATGCCGACATCTATTATAAAGCAGATCACTGATTGCCTAGGGGAGGTAGTAGGAAGGAGCAGAAGACTTGAGAAGTGATATATTCTTTAACTTAATATATATTCTTTAACTTAATTGTGATAACAGTTTCATGGTTGAATACCAACGTCAAAACTTTCCAAGCTGTATACTTTTTAAGTATGTTCAGTTGATTGTTTGTCAATTATACTTCTATAAAACTATAAAAAATTTCATATGTGTCTCTTCTCTAGTAGGTAGATATTTATTTATAATTCAATATATCTAATGCATATAGATTTATTCAGCTTTTTATTTCTTACAGAGTCAGTTTTGATAAGTTAGTTTTCTTTCTAATTTCTATTATTATTTCTTCTTTGATATGAGTTATTCAAGGCATGCATTTAAATTTCCAAATAAAGTTACTTTGATCATCTTCTGGTTTAATTTCAATAGCAACTGGAGTAAGAGAACACAGTCTGCATAATACCATTCACTGGTTTTGTTGAGACATACTTTAAAAATTCAGTAAGTGTTCAATTTTTTTTAAAGTTACTTAAAAAGAAAGTATATTTTCATGTATTAGATGCACGGCTCTGTAGAGGCCCACCAAATCTAACTTATTGTTTTTCAACTCTTCTCAAATTTGTCAGTTTGACCAATTATTGAAAAAGATGTTCTTTATAGATCCATATTTTTCTTATAATTTCTATAATTTTCTTCCTATATTAATTCTTTCTATATATTTAATATTCTATCTCTATTCTACCTATATAAAATTTGAGGCCATACTATTGAATGCATACTGATTTGGAGTTAGAATAGCCTCCTTATAATATTTTATGATGATTTTTAACTATAATAATAATTTTTACCGTCAAGTTAACTTTGCCTACTATTACCCTGCTGTACTAGCTTTCTTTTAGGAAATGTTTTTCCATACCTTTACTTCCAATCTCTCTGATTTCTTATATTTTATTAAGTATGTCTCCTATAAACTGCATAGAGATGGATTATCTTCTATTTATTCTGACAATGTTTCAATCATCTATTACCGCATTAAAAAAAGAAAAAGAAAACCACTCCCAAAAAATGGTAAATGATGATTATTTATTATGATTCTGTAGGTCAGAAATTCTAATAGGGCACAGCAGAGACAAAGTGTCTCTGATCCACAATGTCTGGAACCTCAGATGGGATGGATGACTTGAATGGATGAAGATGGATGGGATGTCTCAAGAGGAGCTATTTAGCTGGGACCTCGGTTCTTCCCTCCAGGTGATGTATGCTAGGGCTGGACTGTCCAATATGATCCCTTCACACACTCACATGACTGACAGTTAGTTGATGCTGGTTGTCTGGTGGTAGCTCACTGGGGCTATCAACCAGCGCCTATACATGTCCTCTCCATTTGACCTGGGCTTCTCATAGCATAGTGGCTGGTTCTGAGAGCAAGTATTCCAAGAGGCATACAAAAGCAGAAGCTGCTTGCCTTCTTATGACCTAGTCTTGGAAGTCCCATTCAATTGGTCACACAAGCCACTAGGCCATCTAGATTCAAAAGGAGGAAAGAAATAGACTTCACCTCTGAATGGCAAGAAGGGAAGAGACTGATGACAGCCACTTTGGAGACAAAGTTACCACAAACCACCCCTTGGCCCCAACAAATCCCTCCCACATGCAAAATACACTCACCCTCTCCTAAGACTTCCAAAAGTCTCATCTGATTATGGCATCAGCTTGATGTCCAGAATCTTGATATCTAATTCAGGTCCAGATGTGATTGAGGTTCCTCAGATGCAGTTCCTCAGGTACAGCTACTGGAGTATTATTCCTCTTGATCTGAATAAAGAGACAAATTATCTGCTCCCACACACCCAACATATAATCGCACAATAGTGAGACTGACTTAGTAAAACCACAATAGACACTATCATTCAAAATATGAAGAAGGAATAGGAGATATATAGCAGTTATTTTTTTTCCACAGCAATTGTGAAATTTAATCAAATATCACCAGTTTCTTGGTTACAGCCCAGCCTTATTTCCTGAGAGTGATTCTTCAAAATTTGGCTCCACCCTGAGTCATCCTTCCTTTTACATAAGAGATGGTTAATATCTGCAGTGGAGTAGCCTTCTTAGCCTGCTTCCTGCCTGTAGATGGTTGGGAAGTTCAAAGGCCTATTTTTATTTTTTATTGTCTCTGCTCCTTTTACTTCATGCTGAAGTTGCTATAATCAGTACATACAGTCTATTAAAAACCTTGCAGATTTCCTATGACTCTTATAGGGAGTTCACTTCAATAGCCAGAGCTATACTCATTTTCTCTATTTTAATTTTTATGTGAGGCTACTGTAAGAAAATACCCTTAAAATTCTTAGAAGCCCTATTGTCTAATAAAGAGAATCTAGGATGTATTCCCTTTAGATCTTTAGACTTTTTTTTTTTGTAGCTGAAAAGTTCTATGAGGCACTGCCTTAAATCTTTCAGAAGTCTTATTAACAAAGGGATTTACAGTTGCATCCTTGAGATCTTTACTTTGAGATGATGTTTTATTGGCATCATGTTTAACTTAATCTTTGCTCCGAAGCCATTTCTTTAGGAATCACTGGCTATCTGGAGCAACTAGGGATGAGAAAAAGTTTTTCCTAACGTAACAACTGAGCTTGGATTAGAAATATTTTCCCTCTAAGTTCTGCTTGAAACTGAATAATTCATTTTTTAGCTCATTCATCTCTGTATTTTCACCTTATCATGAGAAGTAACACTTTTCAACCTTCCGTCTAGAAAACTTCTTAGATAAAATGAATATATTAAATACATTTTCTATCTTTCATGTGCCCACACATGTCAATATTAATAACCTTGTACCACCATCACCACATAACAAAGTTTCCTTTTTATCCAGCCTCTAGTAATACTGTTTTGTTTTTCAAAACTTCACCAACAGTCTCCTCAAGGTCCCTCCAGCCTCTATCCACTGCCAAGTCCCAAAGCCAATCCATATTTTAGATTATAACAGCACTTCACTTCTAGGTACCAAATTCTATTTCAATTATCTATTGTTATAAACAAACTACCCCAAAGTCTACTGGCATAGAACTACAACCATTTTACTATGTTCATAATTCCGAGGGTCAGGAATTCAGACAAGGTACAATAGGAAAGGCTTATGTCTGCTCTGTGACCTCTGGGACCCCAGGGAGGGTAACTCTAATGGCTGATGATGATGACTAGACTAGGCCATATGCCTGGCATCCGGGTTTTTCTCCGTATGATGTCTGCTGGGTCTAGAATATCCAAGATGATTCCTGAACTCACTTACATGGCTAGCAGTTGATGCTGGCAGTTGGCTGGGAACTCATTTGGGCCTCTCCATCTGGCTTGGGCTTCTCACAGCATGACAACTAGGTCCCCAGAATGAATATTCCATGGGAGAACACTCAAAAAAAGAATGTTCAAAAAGGCTAGATAGAAGCAGCAAAGTTTCTCACGTCCTAGCCCTGAAAGTCCCAGGATGTCACTTCTGGCATATTCTATTGCTTAAGCAAGTCACAAAAGCCAGCCCAGATTCAAGATGAATGGAGGAAAAAACTCCACCTGTAAGTGGAAGGATGGTACACATGTCAATCATCTTGGAAACATGATAGAACAGACAATCTGTTTTTCAACTGGTAAGTGTAATTCATGTATTTTAGTATGATTACTGATGCATTTGAACTTATTTCTACCACCTTTTACTGTGCTTTTAATTTATCCTATCTTTTCTATGATATTTATCACATTTTTGATTCCTGTTTTCTTTTAGATTGAACAAGTATACAAATCATAAGCTCAATAAATTATCACAAGTGAGACAATCATGTAACCACCACCAAGGTCAAAAAATGTAATGTTATTGGCACTCCAGAAATCTCCATCTTGCCCCCTCCCTAATCACTAACCCCTCTCTCTTCCTCAAAGATTGAGTCATGACTTCTAATATACGTTAGGGTTTTTAGCTGTATATAAA
Source organism: Neotragus pygmaeus (assembly GCA_006410875.1). NCBI lineage: Eukaryota > Metazoa > Chordata > Mammalia > Artiodactyla > Bovidae > Neotragus > Neotragus pygmaeus. The sequence continues at coordinate 1,598,796 of SJYV01029990.1, forward strand.
TAAAATCATATAGTATGTACTCTTTGTCTGGCTTCCCTCATTCAGCATTATCATTATTCAAACATGATCTTATACATGTCAGCAATTTATTCATTTCCATTGCTTTACAGTATTCCATTGCATCAATATACAATCTATCCATTCTACCATTGACACTGTCCACTGAGTTTTAAATTTGAACAACTATATTTTTTAAAGTTCCACTTTTCAAAAAAAAAAAAATCTGTAGGCCATCTTTAGCTGTGGGAATCCTGTGTGGCCTATACTGAAGATATTCCTATAGAGAAGTTTTACATTTGCTTCATCCTGATATCATGGGACCATCACTAATTTAGGACTACTTTATACATTAATTTCTCGGCTTTGGGTTCCCCAAACTATAGAGAAAAAGGGACACTCTAAACCAAGGTTACAACAGAAGTTCATGGTAACAAATTCTCAGAGCTCACACAGTGTGGATGAACTTCCTTGACACCGATATCACTGGAGAAGATTTTTTTTTTCCATATCAACTTTTCAACAATATGGCAAACTTTTGAGGAACTAGCTTTACAAAGAGAAGTAGCAAAGTCCCTTTTTCCTGTATGGCCGTTAAAAATGAAAACTTTTATTTACCTAGGGCAGCCATAACTTTAGCATATGTACCTACAACTTTGGTTTTAAATACCCTCTTCACTTTTCCCACTGAGGATTTTCTTTCTTTTTTTTTTTTTTTTTACAAACTCAGCTACTGGATTTAAAATAACATTTATTAAATTCTATCTGGCACTTGACTAGTGTTCTTTTTGTCTTCTGTCACATGTAAAACATATGACAGGGAAAACAAAAACAAAGGCAACAGGAAGCAAAATTCAAAAAGATAAAAAAGAAAACCTGCCTTTCATCACAAACAGGACAGAGCATTCACAGATCAAGGTTATTTGCACTAAGAAGAAAAATAAACAAATAAATAAACTAAAGGAATGTATGTACCTACTATCCTGTCCGAATCTCTTTGTGCTCTAGTGGTTAATGGAAGAGGACACCATTCAAGCAGGTATACCAAGGCAGTTCTAGACACAACTGACATTACATTTGGAAGGCAGAATCCTTTAATCAGATTATACACTGAGGAAAGGTCTAAGGGAAATGAAAAATGAACTGTTAAGCTATACCCAGCAGTCTCCTAATGAGCTTCATCTTCTTTTCAGTAAACCACTGACTTCTACCAAGTACTGAATAATTTACTCTGCAGGAATAAAGAGGACCTGAGTAAAATACTTTTCACCAGTAGTGTAAGTAAAAACACTATTCAGCTAGAAAGTGAGTAGTCAAGGGAGAAAATGGAAATAAGCACCAGTAAATGAAATTCAGACACTAGGACAATTAAAATATATCTTTTAATATCCATAAAAACTCATGTAATCTACAAATTATTTGCTATATACAATGTACAAAGCATTGTATTAAATGACAGAATACAAATATAATTAAGAACCAAGCAATTTATCACATAAGATAGAGCTATGAATATCATAAACTTTAAAGTGACCTCTAATATGGGACACAAAAGAAATCATTGAGAAAGGGAAAAACTTTAAAAATTAAGAAGTCTACTTATACTGTAAGTATACTACATATTGTAAGTATTTCACTTATATGAAATGTCAAGAACTGGAAAATCTATAGACACGGTTGCCTGGAGATGGCATGGTGGTATAGTGGGAGGAGTAGGGAATACCGACTCTGAGGTTTCTTTTGGGGATACAGAAAATGTTCTAAAAGTAGACTATGGTGATTGGTCACACAACTCTGTAAATATACAAAAGCACTCAACAGTATACCTTAAGTGAATGAACTTCATAGTATAAAATTTTACTTCAATAAAGCTATTAAAAAGGAGGGGTCTATTTATATCCCCAAAGCTAGAACATCCTACTNGATTGGTCACACAACTCTGTAAATATACAAAAGCACTCAACAGTATACCTTAAGTGAATGAACTTCATAGTATAAAATTTTACTTCAATAAAGCTATTAAAAAGGAGGGGTCTATTTATATCCCCAAAGCTAGAACATCCTACTAAAAGAGAAACTCAGAACATGAAACAATATTCAAGCTCCTTTTTATGTTTGTTCTATTTAAACAAATGAAAGACTGAAGCCCAGCATTAACGTTGTCTCTAAAGAAGCATAAATTCTACCAAAACTCCCTAATGCCTCCTTCAAAATTATACCATTTTCCCTCCTTTAGCATGAAGAACTTCCCAGACCAGGGATGGAACCTGAACCTATGCAGTGGAAGCACAGAATCTTATCCACTGGACTGCCTGGGAAGTCCCTAAAGTTATAGTTTTTTAATATAGAGATCTTTCTATCTGGTTATATCATAAATACTCTGGTCAAGCTGAATTTCTTTAGGGTCAAGCTGATGAAAACAAGATCCTCAAGATAGCATAGGGATTTAAAAATCATCCCACAACTGCCAAAATTCATACTTGGAAATTACCAATTTAAATTAGAACTTAGAATAAAAGGGGAGTAGACTAGAACAGCAAATTTGTCTAAAAAATCTTCAAAAGAAATTATCTCATGTTCACTCTCTCTAGACATTTCCCTCATCAATTTTTTCTTAAAACAGGTAATTTGATACTTTCAGTGCTTATTCTCTTATGTTTAAAGGACTGTGAAATAAATAGAAAGTGTTACTACCACTCATTCAATTATACAAGTCTAAAAAACTTATCATCCTCTCATAACACAGAGCATCCACCTCAACACACAAATGTCACCAAATTCCATCATTTCTGTCATCTTACTATTTCTCTTATTGTGGCTCTTCTTCTCTATCTCCTGTCTTAGGTAAGGCCCTTATCCTCTCTTACTTAGATAACCACAACAGCCAGACCCCACCTCCAACGTATTATCTACTACAATTCCAATCTAATAAGGCTAAAGTGAATCAAACTGGAGGTCACACACACACACACACACACACACACACACACTCTCTCTCTCTCTCTCTCTCTCCATCCCTCCTTCCCTCCCTCTAAACTAAATTGATGTTTTAAATTAAATTGATATTTTCTGTTCATGTTACTTTATAACCCATTTTTTTCCACTTAAAACTTAATGACCATTTCCCTTTCTTATTAAGTAAGCTTGTGCACATAGTTTCTGTTGGCTGAATATTATTACATAGGCTCAGATGGTAAAGAATCCGCCTGCAGTGCAGGAGACTTGGGTTCGATACCTGGGTTGGGAAGATCCTCTGGAAAAGGGAATGGCTACCTACTCCAGTATTCTTGTCTGGAGAACCCCATGGACAGAGGAATGTAGGAGGCTACATTCCATGGGGTCTCAAAGAGTAAGACATGACTAAGCAACTAAGCACATACCATACTTTACCATATCTTCCAATGTAAATAATATATTCATGCTGTGCATGTTTGCAAGCTCAGTCACTTCAGTCATGTCCAACTCTATGCAACCCACAGACAGTAGCCCACCAGGCTCCTCTGTCCATGGGATTCTCCAGGCAAGAATACTGGAGTGGATTGTCATGCCCTTCTCCAAGGGATCTGCCTGACCCAGGAATCGAATTGGTGTTTCCTGCATCTCCTGAATAGTGGGTGGATTCTTTACCCACTGAGACACCTGTGAAGCCACCTAGATAACATAATGGACATATTTTTTATTAGGGTAACTCTATCTAGGTATATCACTCATTATCACTGAGTAAATGATACATTCTACTTCTGAACAGAAGCTTTCAGAGAAATGCATGGTTCTATCAAGTCTCATTTTCCTCACCACAAGGGCAACATCTCAGATAAGAGCTGCATCTCTAGCCTTGGTTCTGGAACAGAGCCACACAACAGACACGCAGTATGAGCAAATAATAATCTCTTGCTATTATAAGCCACTGAGTGGGGAATTATTTGTTACCACAACCTATCCTAGCCTAAACTGATTTATATAGTATACTATACTATATACTATATCACAAGGAAGGACTCTGACCTGGTTTTGAAGATATACTGTGCTTAAAACCCTTTAAGGACACTCATGTGTCTACCGGAGTCAAAATTCCAGCGTAGTTACCAAGGCCCTTTCTGATATGGTCCTGCAAACTTGTTTCTCCAGTCTCATTTCCTGAGACTCCCCTTTATATTCCATGTTCTAATCATAATGGCCTATTTTAAGATTTCTCGACACATGATGTTGGCCTTTCACTTATCCCACCCCAATCAACCCAAAACTATACTTCCTTTAAAAATCCACTTAAACAGAATTTCCTCTGTGAAGGCTCACATCAACATGCCTCCATTAAACACAACTGGTTGCTCTTTCCTGAGTACCACCACAGGATTCTGAACATCCTTCAGCAGACCTTACTTTCCTATTCTATAAAAATTTATATTTATCTTTCCAACTACACTGCGACTTCCTTGAAAGAAAAGACTTCATTTTATTTATCTTTGGAGTCCAGATCTAATGCAGTGTTTGGCACATAATAGAGGATCAATACAAGTTTATGAAAAGTGCTGACACACAGTCTTTTTCCAGCAAAGTTGGATACAAAAAGATGAGATAGGCTCTTTCCCCATGCTAAAAGATAAATACCTGACCTATTCTACTCTTATTTTGTTTCCACTTTATTAAGAATAATCTTCCAGATTGGGAAGGACAGTATACATATGGTTAAGTTAAAATTGAAGCCTGAGACAGAAGAAAAGATAATAAGAGAGCATCCAGTAGCTCAAGTTTTTGTACAGAGAGGAAACTATCGATAGAACAAAAAGACCACCTATTGAATGCGAGAAGATATGTGCAAAAAAATATATCCGATAAGGGATTAATATCCAAAATACATAAAGAACTCATACAAGTCATTAGCAAAAAAGAAAAAAAAAACACCAAATTAAAATTCAGGCAGAGGACGTGAAAGACATTTTTACAAAGATAACATACAGATAGCTAACAGGTACATGAAAAGATGCTCAACACCACCAACCATGAGGCAAATGCAAATCTAAACCACGAGACACCATCTCACACCTGTCAGAAGGACAACATCGAAGACAAATAATACGTGCTGGTGAGGATATAGAGAAAAGAGAACCCTCTGCACTGTGGGAAAGTAAATTGGTGCAACTATTATGAAAAACAGTATGGAGATACCTCAAAAAATTGAAAACAGAACTACCATATGATCTATCAATTGCATACCTGTGTATTTATCCAAAGAAAACAAAACACTATTTCAAAAACATACATGTACCCCTATGTTCATTGCAACATTATTTACAATAGCCAAGATATGGGAGCAACCTAAGTGTCTCAACAGAGGAGTGGAAAAGAAGATATATATATGGGCTTCCCTGGTGGCTCAGATGATAAAGCATCTGCTTGCAATTTAGGAAACCCGGGTTCGATCCCTGAGTCAGGAAGATCCCCAGGAGAAGGAAATGGCAATCCACTCCAGTACTCTTGCTTGGAAAATCCCATGGACGGAGAAGCCTGGTAGACTACAGTCCATGGGGTCACAAAGAGTCGGACACGATTGAGCGTGTATATATATATATATACACACACACATACAATGAAATATTTTTTATCCATAAAAAAGAATGAAATCTTCCCATCCGTGACAACATAGATGGATATAGAAAGAACTACACTAAGTGAAACAAGTCAGAGAAACACACATACTGCATTTCACTTTTATGTGAAATCTAAAAAACAAAACAAGTAAACACAAATAACTAAACGAAAATAGTCATAGATATAGAGAACAAACAGATGGCTGCCAGAGCACAAGTGATGGGGGAAAGAGAGAAATCAGGTGAGGGAGATTAAGAGAGACAGATTCTCAGTAACAAAATAAATGAGTCAAATGTATTTGTGTGGGGAATATAGTCAATAATCATGTTTTATCTTTGTATGATGAGGACAGACAGTAACTAGACTTGACATGAAGATCACTTTGAAATGTATAAAAATAGCAAATCATTATGCTGTGTACCAAGAAATAACAGTGTTGTGGGTCAATTATATTCAAACGTATACACAAAACTAACAAATTAACTAATTCATAGAAGAAGAAATCACATTTGTACTTACCATAGGTAAGGACTAAAGAGGAGGAATTTGATGAAGACAGGCAAAAAGCACAAACTAAGATAACTAAGTACTAGGGATGTAATGTACAACATGATAAAAATAGTTAACATTGCTAAATATTATATATGAAAGTTGTCAAGAGAAAAAACTAAGAGTTCTCTTGACAAAAGAGAATTTTTTTTTTTAATTTTATATCCATATGAGGTGCTGGATATTCACTAACTTACTGTGATAATCATTTCATGAGGTATGTAAGTCAAATCACTATGCTGTATACCTTAAACATATGGTATATATCAATTATATCCACATAAAACTGGAAAGGGAAAAAAAAAGTTTCACAAGGATTTTCAGCAATATTCTATGTCAGCCTATGACAGAATTGGGAAGAGGTAAAGAAAGCACTAGAAGCCAGAATGGGTTCAATAAGGAAAAAATCATGCTAACCTAATTTAAAAACTACTAGACTGAGAGATCCGAGAAATAACATAGAGTAGGTCAAATACATCTCACTGAGATCAAAGTAAAGTTTCTTACGTTCGTTAGGTGACAGATTAAGAATAAGCTGAATCATTTCAGATTATTCATAAATGGCTTGATATTGAGAAATGGAGTAATTTCCTGCCATATCAGAAAACAAGGATGTCACAGTCACAAGCAATTGCAGCCACCAAGGATGGTCAAGCTAGTGAGCCCTGAGGGAACTCAGGAAGGAAAGAATACATGTCATCTAGCAGCCATCAGACTGCAGCCACTCCCCATGACCCCTGAAGAAACTTAGGGTATGAAAACACAGGACACTGTCCCCAGATAGGAAGATGCATATCAAAAAAATGATTCCAGTGAGGCCAGACTCCTGCATTTTCCCATACACAGGAAAGCTCTAAATTCCTTACATTGACATTTCCGGTTTACCAGTAGTAATCTTGTGACTTTCCAGATTACCTGCCCTTTGTAGCAAAACTCCTACATATCCTAGCTCCTCCCCTCACCCCTTGGAGCACTTTCTCAGAGCTATCTGAAAGCTGTTTGCAGTCCTCATTTGACCCAAATAAAACTTAATTCCCAATTCTCATATTGTGCAAATTTTTTTCAACAGTATCAGTCTGGATGGAAGGCTCTCAGGTTATCTCGGGGCTCTGTATTTGACCTTACTTTTTTCAGTGTTTATCAACACCTTAGAGTTTCAAGTGGTAGCTTATAAATTTTCCTAGTGATATAAAACCTGGGAAGATTAGGTAATACCATGAAAGTCATAATTGAAAATCAAAACTATCTGAACAGATAGATTGAAACAATGGGCTGAAAATGCAAAATGGAATTTATCAAGGATACATGTAAATGCATTTATCTAAACAAAAGTATGTGACTAGTAAGAAATCAATTTTTAAAAATTTATTGCAAGTTACAGAAGTAATTTAAAATATTCTAGTGTTCCCATTTTTTTGGCTGCACCAAGTGGCTTGTGGAGTCTTAGCTCCATGACCAGGGATCAAACTCAGGCCCTTGGCAGTGAGCCTGCAAAGCCCTAATCACTGTATCACAAGAGAATTCCCAAGGAATCAATTTTAGTATTAGTTGATAGTTGAGAGTTTATTTGACTGTAAGCTAAAGATGAAGCTTAATGTGTACTGTCAGCTTAAAAATTTACACAAATTTACACAAATTCAGTTAATAAAATAACAGTCTAGTGACTGATGTGAAAAGGAAATGGCAACCCACTCTAGCATTCTTGCCTGGAGAATCCCATGAACAGAGGAGCCTGGCAGGCTACACATAGTCCATGGGATCACGAGAGTCGGACATGACTTAACGACTAAACCACCACCACTAGTGACTCAACAGAGAAGAAAATCACTACAAGTTAGGCAGCTTTCTGAGAATTGTAATTAGAATATAACCTCTTAAAAGTGGTAACTCAGTAACAATGAAAAATCAGAAAGAGAAGTTAAGGAATCAATCCCATTCACCATTGCAACAAAAATAATTAAATATCTAAGAATAAACTTACCTAAGGAGACACAAGAACTGTACGCAGAAAATTATAAGACACTAATGAAAGAAATCAAAGATGATATAAACAGATGGAGAGAGATTCCATGATCCTGGGTAGGAAGAATCAGTATTGTGAAAATGACTATACTACCAAACACAATCTACAGATTCAGTGTGATCCCTATCAAATTACCAATGGCATTTTTCACAGAACTAGAACAAAAAATTTCACAATTCATATGGAAACACAAAAGACCTGGAATAGCCAAAGCAAGAAGGATGGAGCTAGAAGAATCAAGCTTCCTGACTTCAGATTATTCTACAAAGCTACAGTCATCAAGACAGTATGGTACTGACACGAAAACAGAATTATAAATCAATGGAACAAGAAATAAACTCATGTACATATGGGTACCTTATTTTTGACAAAGGAAGCAAGAATACACAATGTGGCAAAGACAGCCTCTTCAATAAATGGTGCTGGGAAAAGTGGACAGCTACATGTAAAAGAATGAAATTAGGACATTTCCTAACACCATACACAAAGATAAACTCAAAATGGATTAAAAACCTAAATGTAAGCCCAGAAACTATAAACCTATTAGAGGAAAACATAGGCAGAACAACTCGATGACATAAATCAAAGCGAGATCTTCTATGACCCACCTCCTAGAACAATGGAAACAAAAACAAAAGTAAACAAGTAGGACCTGATTAAACTTAAAAGCTTTTGCATAGCAAAGGAAACACTAAGCAAGGTGAAAAGACAACCGTCAGAATGGGAGAAAATCATAGTAAATGAAACAACTGACAAAGGATTAATTTCCAAAATACACAAGCAGCTCATGCAATTCAATAACAGAAAAACAACCCAATCAAAAAGTGGGAAAAAGACCTAAACAGACATTTCTCCAAAGACATACAGATGGCTAACAAACACATGAAAATATGCTCAACATCACTCACTATTACAGAAATGCAAATCAAAACCACAATGAGATATCACCTCACACCGGTCAGAATGGCCATAATCAAAAAGCCTACAAACAATAAATGCTGGAGAGGGTGTAGAGAAAAGGGAATGCTCTTGCACTGTTGGTGGGAATGTAAACGGATACAGCCACTATGGAAGATGGTACAGAGATTCCTTAAAAAACTAGGAATAAAACCACCATATGACCCAACAATCCAATCCTAGGCATATACACTGAGGAAACCAAAATTGAAAAAGACAAATGTATCCCACTGTTCAATGCAGCACTATTTACAATAGCTAGAACATGGAAGCAACCTAGATGTCCATCAACAGATGAAAGGATAAAGAAGTTGTGGTACACAGACATAATGGAATATTACTCAGCCTTAAAAAGGAACACCTTTGAATCAGTTCTAATGAGGTGGACGAACCTAGAACCTATTGTACATATATACAAAATCTAGAAAAATGGTACTGAAGAATTTATTTTCAGGGCAGCGATGGAGAAACAGATACTGAAAATAGACTTGTGGCCATGGGGAGAGGGGAGGAGAGAGTGAGATGTATGGAAAGAGTAACATGGAAACTTAGCGTATGTAAAATAGATAGCCAACAGGAATTTGCTGTATGGCTAAGGAAACTCAAACAGGGGCTCTGTATCAACCTAGAGGGGTTGGAGATGGGGAAGGAGACAGGAGGGAAGTTCAAAAAGGAGGGGATATATGTATACCTGTGGCTGATTCACGTTGAGGTTTGACAGAAAACAACAAAATTCTGTAAAGCATTTATCCTTCAATAAAAAAGAAATTAATTAAAAAATAAAGTGATAACTCACCACTTATAACACATTCAGAAGAGGATAACCAGGATGGTAGTACTGGGGCTGGCAAACTAAACCAAGTGAAAGAAAGACCTGAGAGAATCAGGAACGATATCCACAGAGATGAGATCTGAGACAGTAAAAGTAACATCAGAGCTGTTTCCCAGTTCTTTGAATGACTGTTATATTGAATGGCACAAATTATGTTTTACAAATTTTGTACTTATTTCCCATGCACACAGTTCCAAATGTGTGTGTGTGTGAGTGCATGCTCAGCCGTGCCCAACTCTTTGCAACCCCATGGACTGCGGCCTGTCGATACTTCTCTGTCCATGGGATTCTCCAGACATGAACACTGGAGCAGGTTGCTATTTCCTTCTCCAGGGGATCTTCCTGACCCAGAGATCGAACCCACATCTCCTGCATTGGCAGGCAGATTCTTTCCCACTGTACCACCTGGGAAGCCCTAACTTGACATGTAATAAATGCTCAAGAATTCGAAGCTCAAAAATCAACTTAGCTGTTGATGGCTAAGCCAACAAAGAGTTGTTACACAGGAGTAACTAATGTGATCTCAATGACAACTCAACAAAAGGATAAAGCTGGAGGAAAAAACTTAAAAACCAAAGTAGAAAGCCTTAACTGAAGCAAGTACATAGGCTATGTAAGGAAGGAATATTACCCTGACAGAATTTCTGTCTTCTATCAGATGATGTTCTTGATCAGTCACATTCGACTCTTTGCAACTCCATGAATTGCAGCACGCCAGGCCTCCCTGTCCATCACCAACTCCTGGAGTTTACTCAGATTCACGTTCATCAAGTCAGTGATGCCATCCAGCCATTTCATCCTCTGTTGTCCCCTTCTCCTCCTGTCCCCAATCCCCCCAGTATCAGAGTCTTTTCCAATGAGTCAACTCTTTGCATGAGGTGGCCAAAGTACTGGAGTTTCAATGAATAGGATTAGTGCCCTTATAAAGGAGACCCAGTATTCTTGCCTGGGAAATCTCATGGACAGAGGATCCTGGTGGGCTGCAGTCCATGGGGTTGCGAAGAGTCGGACATGACTGAGCGACTTCACTTTCACTTTTCATTTTCATGCATTGGAGAAGGAAATGGCAACCCACTCCAGTGTTCTTGCCTAGAGAATACCAGGGATGGGAGAGCCTGGTGGGCTGCCGTCTATGGGGTCGCATAGAGTCGGACACGACTGAAGCGACTTAGCAGCAGCAGCAGCAACAAACAAGTATAGTACTACACTTATCAACCCAACTCCAATTTGGTTAATACTCTGGCTTCACTTTTATTACTTCCTCCAGCCATCCAGCGCAGAAGGCAATGGCATCCCACTCCAGTACTCTTGCCTGAAGAGTCCCCGGGACAGCGGAGCCTGGTGGGCTGCTGTCCATGGGGTCGCACAGAGTCAGACATAACTGAAGCGACTTAGCAGCAGCAGCAGCAGCAGCCAGCCATCCAATCTCTAAATCCACAAAATAAGCCTGCATTAAAACCATGCAACATTTAGAAATTTTTATTTCTTAAAACCTAAATGCTAAAACAAAAAAGTAATGAGATTTGAAACCAAAGATTTGTCTCTTTCATGTTGCTTAAGGAGTAGCCATGGCACCATCGGTTCGGCCATAAGCAAATCTTGGCCAACAGGGTCTGCTAAGCACACACCATGTTGTTTTTCTGGAAACCTAAGTGGCTTCCTTTGGGCACTACAGACCTGTAGCAAAGTTAGTAACAGAAGACAGTGAGAAAAATTTTAACTTCAGTAGAGGAAAAAGAAGTGTTCATGTGTATGAAGAAGATAAGCACATGAAAGATTCACTGTGTTTTCTATACATGGGGCTAGCTTGTCAAAAAGCTATTAAAGAAAGCTAGAGATGCACAGGACTTGATGGTGTTCAAGGAGTTACCCTGGGTTTTTGATAGCAAACTAGTGGTCAGCTCTCATACTAAAATCTCTAAAGGAATGCCCTAACAAGTGCCCACGCTCTCAACTTCCTTCCCAAGGAGACTTATTTACATTATAATGGTTGCTACGGTTACTTTAATTCCATCACAGCTCCCTTCTCCAGTTGCTAAACTGGAGCTCCAGCCTGGGTGGTACCCGTTCACAATCAAAAACCTCAACTGAAGCAAATTCAAAATTCAGGATACTCAAAAGTTCATGACCTACAGAAGGAGAGTTCTATTAACAAAAATTGCCAAAAGGCAGGGCTCTTTGTTTCCTGTATTTTTTTTACTCAAGATCTTACTGCTACCTCAGGGAACTCTCTAGGAGTCAATATTTTTACTGGCACTAACCAGATATTCTTAAAGGAAAAGCAAGACAAATAACATGAATTTCATAAAGAGTAATGGATCAAACCTGTGATTCCTATATTACCAATATCTCTCCCCCTTGCTTTAATCAAAAAAAGACCATTATCTAAAAGGTCATTGAAAAAGTCTCTCACATGACTCATCATGATTATTTTTCTTAAAAAAAAAAAATTTATTTACTTGGCTGCACCAGGTGCTAGTTGTGGCATATAGGATCTTCGATCTTCACTGTGGCATGTGGGATCTTTAGTTGTAATGTGTGGGATTTTATTTTTAGTTGCACCATGTGAAACCTAGTTCCCAGATCAGGGATTGAACCCATGCCCCCGGCACTGGGAGTGTGGCGTCTTAGTCACTGAACCAACCAGCAGGGAAGTCCTACTAACTACTATCTTCTAAGAATAACAACATATAGTACTGGCTATAAAAGCAGACCTAAACCAGACATAAACAATGAGGTCTGTATATTCTGTATTAAAGCAATAACCAAACAGAACATACAGTAACAGAAAAAGGAAAGAAAGAGAAAGTGAAGAACAAAAAAAGGGCTAGATTTCAGAACCACGAACTCCAAATGATCACTTTAAGTACAGTTAATTTAACAGCAACAACAACAAAAATGTTCCAATGATAATGAGAAACATTACTCTCAAAGATAGCAATAATGAAAGATACATAGGTAGTGGTGTGTAAGATACCCACCTAGTCAGCCATCAGAGGCTTCAAAGACCACCCACAGGAAAAGTGAAGTTTCACATTTCTATATTTTTATTGTTTATTCTTGTATCCCCATTCTCATCATCCTCGCAATTTAAGCAATCACTGTAATGTACTTAACGTGTTTGGGTGTTTTCTAGTAAACTGTGTAATGTGTTTTACTTACATACCTTTAAAAAATTTATATAGATGCTTTTATTACATATCTCAATCTGTTTCTGTTTTTAATTACCACCAGGCCAGGCTTCAGCAATACATGAACCGTGAACTTCCAGATGTTCAAGCTGGTTTTAGAAAAGGCAGAGGAATCAGAGATCAAATTGTCAAGATCCACTGGATCATCGAAAAAGGAAGAGAGTTCCAGAAAAACATCTATGTCTGCTTCATTGACTATGTCAAAGCCNAAAAAAAAAAGAAAGGGCCAATTAATGGTAACTGTTATTAGGGTCAATCTGCCAACTGCCTTACTAAACATTCTGCAAAGCTGTATTTTCCTAACTGGCAAAAGGAACAAAACTGCTCTTGCATTCCCATGACTATATCCAAAAGGTTCCATTTTAGTAATCCATAATTAACCAAATAAAGAGCTTAAAGAATTCAGGACAAGAAGGCGCTAGCATGGCTGAACTCATTCTCTGCTGACAGCAACAAAGCCAGCACAAGGTGGATTCTCTTGCCAAAAAAAAGAATCTGCTTGAACATGGTCATTACTGATACTGATGTAAGCACAAACTAGTTGCGGTTCTTAAGCTCACAGATTTATCATCAGAAAGTTTTACCTTTTCTGAAATAAATTCTCTCCCACATTGCTTTCTCTACTGTGGTATGACATTCCTATTACCCCATTTTCAAGAACAAGGCAAAGACATCCTCTCAAATATTTCTACTGCATTCACAGTGGACCATATCATTCTATTTCACAGATCACTTCTTACAGAGATGTTTGGTTTGTTGAGTTCACTTACAAAGAAAGACATTATATACAAATATATGACAGTCACGGTGACAAGATCTGTCCCTAGAGCACCACAAGTTACAGGATTGAGGTAGATCCCAAAGATAAGACAGGACTGAGTGACCTGCATGCCATATGTTCACTCTTATTAAATACTGCACTTGGGAATTCTGACTCTTATAAAAAAGTTTTATTTTCCTCGTGTGACTGAACAGAGTAATGGTACTAAGAAAACTAAGGACAGATACACAAATAGAGTAAGGGAAACCATCAGTGGAGGGAAATAAGCTTAAGATAAATAAGCTTGTATGTGACAGGTAAAAAATGAGAGCAACAGTCATCAATTACATGGTTAAAGGCAGCTATTTCAATCCGTAGTACCTCCAGTCCCTCCCTACACTAAATAAAAGCAAAAGGGAGTAAAGGTCAGAGTGATTATTTAAATAAACTAAAAAAAACAATCAAGAAAGGTTCAACAAATCAAAATCACACTGCAGTCCCTTGGAGAGGTGACTTTCAGCTTTAAGAAAGGTCAGTCTCATGCACTTGTTTTAGCTGAGCTACTTCAATGTCAAGAAAGTTAAAGGTTCTACCCCCTAAAAGCCGCTCAGAAATGCCTGCAGTTGTGTCACAGGGCTGCATCCTTGCCAGAGCTTTGCCTGTTTAACTTCCAGTGGAGAAGCTGTTTTTTGGTTGCAATTAACATTGTAAGGCAAGCTCAGCCCTGTCTTTCATAGCCTTGAGGGTGCTGAGTAAATCTAGAATCATGGGACCCACATTTTAATGCTGGAAAAACAGGAAGAAGGTGGTTCAGCAATAAGGAAAATGGTCAAGAAACACATCTAGAATTAGGAAAAACAGGCTGATATGCTGGCCTGTCGTGTTGTTCACTGCTTTGGAAGCCATTGAATTGTATATACCTTTTAAAGGAAGCCATGGTGGTGCACTTAAGCCATGATTAGAGGAAGAAAAAAAATAAAATCAACTCTTAACAATGGCTATAATTTAAACCCTTATTATATGTGCCAAGTTCAACAGTAAGTCCTCTACAAATATTTCTAACCTTCAACCTCATTTTGTAAAAGAGACAACTAAGACTCAGAGAATTTAGAAATTACCCAAAAGCTAGCTTGTAGAGGTACTAGGATTCAAACCCAGGTCTGCTGGACTGTAAATCCCATGTTCTAGAGGCCATTTGTTGGGAAATTCCTTGGCAGTCCAGTGGTTAGAACTCTGAGCTTTCACTGGTAGGACCCAGCATTCAATTCCTGGTAAACTAAAGATCCCACAAGCTGCATGGCAAGGTCAAATAAATAAAGGCAATTTGTTGAACACTATTATGCTCGAGACTTAATCTGTACATTTTACACAAAAAGACCCTTAATCACAGAATTTGGCCAAAGTTATAAAGCAACTCAACTATTACAAAAGTTTCCGATTTCCAGACTCATATCTAGGTACTACCCGATTTGATGCTCATGTGTGTTTGAATGTGTGAAAGTCGTTCAGTCATGTTCATCTCTTTGCGACCCCATGGCCTATACAGTCCATGGAATTCTTCATGGCCAGAATACTGGGGTGGGTAGCCGTTTCCTTCTCTGGGGGATCTTCCCAACCCAGGGATCGAACTCAAGTCTTCCGCATCGCAGGTGTATTCTTTACCGGCTGAGCCACCAGGGAAGCCCAAGGATACTCAAGTGGGAAGCCTATCCCTTCTCCAGGGTATCTTCCCGACCCAGGAATCGTACCCAGGTCTCCCGCATTACAGGCAGATTCTTTACCAGCTGAGCCACAGGGAAGCCATGGTGCCCATGCTGCCTCTCTTAGAGGAGTTTCATAATGCAAATGAGAAAGACACTGTCCTAAAGCATTATTAAACAAATTCCTTTAGTCTTGCTTCTGACGTTATCATTATATTTTAGTAATTAGAATGCAAGAGTTCTCTGATTTACACCTTAATAAAGAGGCTATTACAACCAAAGTTAGGCTGGATACAAGGTTTCAACTCAGCTGAGTCCTGCACAGGGAAACCAATGCAGATTTCACATCACTTTCTTGCTGTTCTGATAAATCATTCACAAAACGAAAAACCCAGTATATCACCATGTTCGCATAATACCTCAGAAATTATAGCGATAATCCACAACCTGTTTTTGAAATATCTGCCATTTTTCTCTGTACTGGTTTGCTTTCTGAGAAGACAGACACCAAAGACAGCCATTGCAAGGATAATACTGAGAATAATCAAACATTCAGGCACATCTACTCCTTGGTGTCCTGAGACTACTGCCCCTTCAAAACTCTCTGAAAGAAGCTGGCAGCTGAGACAAAATCTGACAGTGATCGCCTTTCCCCAAAGTAGAAGCTTTTCTACCCAATACTTATGGACCATAATAAAAGAACCAATAAAAACAGTCATTCTCTTCGTACACAGTCTAACAATCCTGGTGGTGACCAACTACTGAGCTGAGAGGGCAAACCTCGAAGAGAAAAGTTAAGTGAATCTCTCCATTACCCTATTACCCTTCTACTTTCAGAGAAAACCTAAGGATCTTGCAGTATGTGGAATGAAGGGCACGGCATCAGTTCTGCTGGATGGAAGCGCCTGGCCACAGAAAGGCAGAGAGTCATCTTCTGTACAGAAACCAGACAACTGCCGATCTCAACGCGAGGTAACTACTCCTTACAGAAAAGATGTCCAAACGGAAAAGCTCCAACCCTTATCACCGGATGAACTCTCAGAAGCAGTAAGGCTTTTCTACACCATCGGGGTCTTCCCCCCGACAGTCTGGAAAATACACACGGGAGTAGGTTAGGAGTACAGAAAGGTGTAATACGAGGTGCCTCTCCTCTCCCAGCCTATTCCAAGTAGTAAGGGAGGGCGCTACCTCCATGTTATTCCCAGCGAAGTACGGCCGTACCACCTGGAGTCTTCGCCCCCCAGCACTGGGGCCCGGGTGGGGGCATCTCTGAGAGAGCGGGTTTAAGGGGAAAAGAGATGTCTCTACTTCCAGCATCAGAAGGGAGGGCGTGGAGAGTGGTGCCGCCGCGCCGAGAGGATCTGCGGTTCCCCACCACCCTCCCTCTCCGAAAGAGGCAGCCCGGCCCCAATACCTTCTTGACTGTGCGCGGCGCCTCGGTGACGGTGCCGTCGGGGCTGACCAGGGCTTCGCCGCCGTCGCGGTGCCTCTGATGCTGGTGATGAGGGTCGCTCCGCTTCATGGCCGAGGCCTGAGGCACTTTCCCAGCGGCCGGGCTGAGAGCCGCTGCGGGCCCCGATCCCGGACCGGGGGCCGGGGGCCGCTCCGCGGCCGGAGCTGGAGCTTCAGGGTCCCCGCCACCCGCTGGGGGGGCCATGGCGCTCCCGGCCGCTGTGCTCAGTCCCAGCTGCGGCTCCACCTCGGAGGGGCTCAGGTCCTTCAGCTCCACCTCAGACACCTTCGCGGCAGCAGCTGCTGACACGACCTGCACCGACATCACCGCCTCCACTGCAACCGCCGGCTCAGACTCTAGCTCCGGCTCGGCCCCGCCTCCCGCCTCCCTTCCCCTTCCCTCCCCCATTCCCCCACTCCTCCCCTCCATCGCCTCCGCTCCCACCCCCTTC
>SJYV01029990.1:1616684-1628442 GCA_006410875.1 Neotragus pygmaeus
CGGCTCGCTCGCGCGCGTGGTGCCACGGAACCTGTAGTGCGCTTGCTCAGGGCCGCACGCGGCGAAAGCACCGTGGGACCTCAGCCCCCGACCAGCACTGCGCGCTGCCGAGGGCGGGGCCGTGATGCCCCCTGGGAATTGTAGTCCCTGTCGCCTTCCGGCTAGCGGGAATTCTGTAGTAGTAGTGGAGCTCTAGTCCAGGCGACTAACGGAAAGGAGTGAGAACGGGTGACACGACAAAGAACATGAGAAAGAGTCTCCAGAGGAACTCGGGCTTCCGGGGAGACAACGCTAGAAATCCTCCGCCTGGGAAGGTGGGGGAAGAAAGGGCTCTCTACCCTGACAGTGTACATTTCCTCCCCGTGTGCTACTCTAAGATCACGTAAGCAGGCATTTAAAGGAAAAGTGGCATCACGTGGGGAGAGCGCAGGCCTCTGGCTTAAAGTGACTGGGTTTTTCTGCCTCAGTGAAAGGGAACTCTGACACCTTTCTGAACTTTAATGGCTTTGCTTTTAGAAAGAATAAAATAAGATCTTATGTGCTGTGGTGATTTCTAGAACATTCTGGGGTTAGAGTTTACTATCAGTCCAAAAAAATAGAAGTTCGATATTACTAGGTAGGAAATTTTAAGGCTAAAGAGTCAGACACCACTTAGCGACTAAACAACAACAAAAGGATTACACGTTGCCTTAAGCTTAATTCTTTTGCCCTGTTAATTCTCTCTTTCTTTCTCCTTTTTCTCTTTGTCCCTCCATTCAGCTTCTGGGATCTTAGTTCAGGAACTAAGGGGCCTTCAGCATTGAAAGTAGTGAGTCCTAACCACCCAACCACCAGGGAATTTCCATTCTGTGAATTCTCATAGATGTCCAACCTAAGTTTGCATGCCAGTGGCACAAAGAAGTAAAATAAACCAAAATGTCAGGGTTTGGAGCACAGAAAGGTTTATTACAGAGTGCCAGGCACAAGAGGGAGCTAGTGCTCAAGAAAACCCAAACCCCGATGTCAATCAAAATTTGGGGTGAGGGCTGCTAATAAGTGACTATTCTGATTGCTTGGATGATGTCTGAATGTCTGGGGAATCTCAACCTTCTGGTTCCAACGCATCTAGGGCACACATACTTGTGGTCACATGTATGCGGTCACCATCATCTGCCTGGGTAGGGGGTTTTAGGTTCTGTAGAGGAGCTCAGAGATAAGTATCAGATTATTATCTATATCTCTTCAGGAGGAACTGTGAGTCCTGTGACTCTATTGTCCCATTAAATGCTTAAGCCTGCTTTTTGGAATTTGGGGAATACCTAAAAGATTAAAGCCTTTTTTTTTTTAAATTATAAACAAGAAACAGAGGACACGGAAGAGCTTTTGTCCCAAAGAGGGTCCAACAGAGTCTTGCTCAGTTTCAGGGATATAATATAAAATTCAGATAAGTATATCAGCAAAGAGGAATACTAACTAAAATAGAATAGTGATTTCCTTAAGTGATGGGATTTGGGGTGAGTTTGGGGGGTTTTTTACTTTGTCTTTTTCTGTATTATTTTTAAATTTAAAATTTATTTAAAAGGTGTAAAAGTAAAGGCATTTATGGCAGTTTCACTTTTAATAATGACAAGGTATCTGAAACTAATGTCCAACAATAGGGGAATGGTTGTTATTTAGTCGCTAAGTCATGTCCCGACTCTTTTGCGACCCTATGGATTGTAGGCCATCATGTTCCTCTGTCCATGGGATTTCCTAGGCAAGAATAGTGGAATGGGTTGCCATTTCCTACTCCAGGGGATATTCCTAACCCAGGGTTCGCACCTGTATCTCCTACTTTGACCGGCAGATTCTTTACCACTGAGCTACCAGGGAGGGAGCTCAGGGGAATGGCTACAACCTTTAAAAAAATTAAGTTGGCCAAGAACTTTTTTTTAATGATAAAGGGAAATAATGCTTGTGGTAAAATAAGTTAAAAAGCAGGAGATAAATTGCATATTCTATTAGATTGTAACTATGTAAAGAATACTTGAAAAAAATAATATATTAAAATACAGTTGACTCTGACAGATTACAGGGTAGGTCATTTCTTCTCTGTTCTCAGAGAAACTGAAGCAAAGAGGATCTTGTGGTTTGTGGTTGTTCAGAGAGTAAGTGATAGCCCTGACAACCCCAGAAGGGCACTCTAGATTTGGAGTGATTATTTTTTCCCTAACAAAAAGGAGAGGGAGAAATCACCCGCCCTGATCTCCTTCCCAGTGCTACTACTGTCTTGGAAATCTGTTCATTTGTGGAGTTGCCCTACCCTGAATTAATCTTTTGTATCCTGGCCTTCAAACTTTGTATGTAACACTGAGTTAGAAGGCATTTGAGCACTGCCATTTCCACAAAGCCCACAAGTCCACCAGATACAACGGCTTCTTAAGCTTTCTCTTCACACTCTGGTTTTCAGAATTTCCTTCCTGTTATAAAGAACCAGCTCAGAGCTTCATCCCCCAGCTGTCGGAGAAGAGATTAGCAGCTTTGTAACTGATTTCTTTCTTCCCCCTAATGCACAAGGGAGCTGTGGTGCAGCCACCTGGCATGTGTGGAAGCTCTTGGGCAGCAGCTGCCTACCTGGAGGACCACTAGACTTGATTACTGAGGGAATGAACTAATTTTTCAATGGGATGTGGTTACAAAACATAAGAAGTTGGAGCACTGGAAAGAAACTGATATTCATCCTTTCTTTATCCAGGCACAATCCTCTGCTTGAGGCCATGCCTAAGGGCACATTCCTCACCCATTCTCAACTTGCTTCCTCCATCTTATTACTGAGGGACACTAGGCAAAGATGAAGGTGGAAATACTATAATGAAAACAGGATGACTAAGCGTAGGTTTATGAACTATTTAGTTTATGATAAGGAGTATACCAAAGCTGTATATTGGCACCCTGCTTATTTAACTTATATACAGAGTACATGATGCGAAATGCCGGGTTGGATGAAGCACAAGCTGGAATCAAGATTGCTGGGAGAAATACAAAAAACCTCAGATATGCAGATGACACCACCCTTATGGCAGAAAGCAAAGAAAAACTAAAGAGCCTCTTGAAACTGAAAGAGGAGAGTGAAAAAGTTGGCTTAAAACTCAACATTCAAAAAACTAAGATCATGGCATCTGGTCCCATCACTTCTAGATGGGGAAACAATGGAAACAGTGAGACTTTATTTTGGGGGGCTCCAAAATCACTGCAGATGGTGACTACACCCATGAAATTAAAAGACATTTGCTCCTTGAAAGAAAAGCTATGACCAACCTAGTCAGCAGATTACAGAGCAGAGACATTACTTTGCCAATAGTGGTCCATCTAGTCAAAGCTATGGTTTTTCCAGTAGTCATGTAGTCCAAATGTGAAAGCTGGACTATAAAGAAAGCTGAACACTGAAGAATTGATGCTTTTGAACTGTGGTGTTGGAGAAGACTCTTGAGAACCCCTTGGACTGCAAGGGGATCCAACCGGTCCATCCTAAAGGAAATCAGTCCTGAATATTCACTGGAAGGACTGATGTTGAAGCTGAAACTCCAGTACTTTGGCCACCTGATGGGAAGAACCGACTCATTGGAAAAGCCCCTGATGCTAGGAAAGATTAAAGGCAGGAGGAGAAAGGGATGACAGAGGATGAGATGGTTGGATGGCATCACCAACTCAATGGACATGAGTTTGAGCAAGTTCAGGAGTTGCCTGAACAGAGAAGCCTGGCGAGCTGCAGTCCATGGGGTCGCAAAGAGTTGGACATGACTGAGCGACTGAACTGACCTGAACTAATTAGACTACAGAACTTCTTCCTTCACCTGGCTCATTCAGCTTCCAGACCCTGACAGGCAGAAATATATCTTCCATGTAGGAGACTAGAAGAACTTCTCTAAGGTATCTAACCAGTCCAATAGAGAAAACTTGAAGATAAACATAGAGAGTTCCCCCAAGGAAATAGGCTGGCCAGATCACCCTTAGTGAAGACCACACCTACATTCGCAGAGTTTCCAGAGAACTACTTAGTGCCACACTCTTTGTATGAGCAGATAAAGTCACCAGAAATAAAAAGAAAACCTTTAATATGGAAGACAGAGACCAACATAAGCAAACAGAAAAAAACAACTGGGAGAAAACAGAGGCTATGCATCAAGAAGAAATCATGACCCCCTCAAAACTCTTTAATATCCTCAGAGACTTAAGATATTGTATTTGTGAAAGAACATACTGTTTCAAGAAGTGAACATTCAGAAAACAAACATGAGACCTTTAAAATGAAAGCATACTAACAGAAAATATTTAAAAATAAATGAAGAGAGAGAAATTAGGAATTCCTTGGTGGTCTACTGGTTAGGGCTCTGCACTTTGACTGCTGAGGACCCTAGTTCACTCCCTGACTGGGGAACTAAGATCCCACAAGCTGCACTGACCGCCCCCCACCAAAAAAAAGGAAAAAATTAAAAATAGGAAAGATGCAGTTATCTTCCTCAGATTGTTGAATAATGGTGGCTCCTTTCTTTTTTCTGTTTTTGAAGTATAGTTGATTTACAATTTTGTGTTAGTTGTGTCTAATGCATGTTTTAACATGATAGGTTCAATGGATTTCATAGCCGCAGTTTTCTGGAAAAGTCAGTCTCTTATGAATTGTTTTTCAGATCTTCAATACATTTTTTTCTCTAATTCAAAAAAAACAGAAAAGAAAATGAATTAGAGGATCAGTCCAAGAAGACCAAATAATACGAGTGCCAGAAAGGCAACAAAGAACTAGAGAACTAGTTGAGGGAGGGAAGATTCATCAAAGAAATAACTCAAAAATTTTCCCAAAGCTGAAAAATGAGAATTCCCATAATGAAAGGGGCCACTAGGTGCCCAACCCAATGGATAAAAATAGACCTGCGTTAATATACATCATTGTTTTTTTGTTTGGTTGGTTTTGTTTTTGATTTTTTTTTTTTTTTAGCTGGGCCATGTGGCATGAGGGATCCCTGACCAAGGATCGAACCCACACCCTCTACAGTGGGAGTGTTAACCACTGGACTGTCAGGAAGTCCCCATATACATCACTGTTAAATTTCAAAATTCTGGGGACAAAGAGACAATCCTTCAAATGTCTGGAGGGGGTCAAGGAGCATTTTTACAAAAACTCAATAGTCAGAAAGATAATGAACTTCTTAAAATGAACTTCAGGAAGCCAGAAGATACTGCCTTCAAGTGCTACAGACCCTCTGTTTGCCTTCTCTAGAGAATGAGCTGACAACCATCCAGATTTGGGAAGGGCAGTCATCAGAATGTTCAGAGTTAGACAGGGAGTCAGAGACCAATCATCCTGCTTTCATTTCTACCTTCTGAAGTACCTGCTGCCTCCAATTCAGAAGCTTTTAGGGGTGCTGCAATATAAGTTTTCCCTATTGCTGGCTAAAACTTTTAGTTTTTCAAGTCTGTCAAATTAAATATCACTCATTTGCTTTCCACCTTTCAAAACTGTCACTACTGACTCCTCCCCACTCCACCTCTTCTTTCCTCCTAGTAGGTAGAGTGAAAAAGAGCTAAGTCCTTATCCTCCATATTGGAAAGATGTAGAACTATTTGACTTTTCAAACTATATCATGCATATAACTGAGATGAAAATTCAAACTTTAAAAGCAGGCAAAACTCTTGTACAGAACAGGGAATTATAGACATTATTTTGTAGTAACTTTAAATGGAGAGTAGTCTATAAAAATACGAATCATTGTGGGGTTTCCCTGGTGGCTCAGTTGGTAAAGAATCCACCTGCAATACAGAACACCTGGGTTTTATCCTGGGTCAGGAAGTTCCCCTGGAGAAGGAAATGTCAACCCACTCCAGTAGTGCTGGACACCGGAAATCAATATAATACTGTAAATCAACTATACTTCAATAAAAATATATATAATTTAAAAAATTAAAAAGCTATCAAAAGCATAGTTTATGAATGCATAGCTTCATTTGCACATATGAAAATATAAAAATGGACTGAAAGAAAACCCACTGAATACAGACAGTTGTTTTTTGATTGAGGAAAGGGAAAGTTGGGAGGAAAAATGGAATAGGGGTGTTGGTCAAAGAGGACTTAGCTAAATCTGTTTTACTTTATTTCTTCATGAATGTAGGTTAGAAGAAAATATGGTAACATTTTTTAAGTTTTTTTTTTTAACATTTTAACATTTATTTCTGAGTATTGGGAATATGGATGTTTATTAGGTTGTTCCTTGTGCTTTTCTGTATCTTTTCAATTTCATAGATTAAAAAAAAAGAGTCATACACAGGCAGAGGAAGGATTGGAGCAGTGGGCATACTGCTTACAAGAATCTGGGACCGACAGAGGCAGGTCTTACAACCTGGGAAGTTGAATGAGTGAGTTTGAGTGGGGTAAGGGGGGCCCAGTTGAGCTGTTGAGGGCAGAGCCAACTTGAGGGGTGAAGACATGTTGACCTCAGGACAACAGGACAGCCACAGGGAGTCCCCCAAACCAAGGTTCTCTTGGGCCCTGAGGAGCTTCTTTCAGGAGTCTAACTCAAGGGTTTTGGTAAGAAAGTGGCCACTGTGGCTCAGTCACAAGATTTTGCACTCCTATAAAAATACTAAAATATACAATTGGTCTGTGGGAGTGTCCACAAAATTTCAGATTTCCAACAGCTGCCTGGCCATTATTCACAAAAGGTAGGCTCATGGTGTCCTCTAGTGGTCACAGAGTCTATCAGCCTCCACAGACAGGCTACATTTCTCAGCTATTTAAAACCCAGAATAAACTCCTCCAACACACCATTATAACACAACTAAAGAAAGAAGAGATGGAGGAGATAGAAAATCATTTAAAATTTCCCCTTGTTTCAAAAAAGTTCATTAGACAACACTGATCATTTTTATTGTTTTGAATACTGCTTTGGGAGAAGGAAATGGCAACCCACTCCTGTATTCTTGCCTGGAGAATCCCGTGGACAGGGGAGCCTGGTGGGCTGCTGTCCATAGGGTTGCACAGAGTCGGACACGACTGAAGCAACTTTGCATGCATGCATGCATGCATGGATAAGGTTTAAAAACAGCTCTATTACTGAAGACATACAGATGGCCAAGATGAAGACACAAGATGCTCAACACTGCTAATTATTAGAGAAATTATTAGAGAAATGAACTACAATGAAGTATCACCTCACACCAGTCATCACACACACACACACAAACCCTACAGCTAAGGAATTCCTTGGCAGATCAGTGGTTAGGACTTGGCGTTTCCACTGCTGGAGCCCAGGGTGGATCCCTGATAAGGGAACCAAGAGCCTGCAAGCCATGGGTGTGGCAAAAAAAAGTCTATAAATAATAGATGCTGGAGAATGTGAAGAAAAGGGAACCCTTCTATACAGTTGGTGGGAATGTGAGGTGGTGTAGTCACCATGGAAAACAGTATGGAGGTTCCTTAAAAAACTAAAAATAACATATGATCCAGCAATCCCATTCCTGGGCATATATTTGTAAATGATGAAAACTCTTAATTTGAAAAGATATGTGCACCCCACTGTTCATAGCAGGTCTATTTACAGTAGCCAAACATGGAAGCAACCTAAATGTCCATCAACAGATGAACAGATAAAAAGGATGGGGTGTGTATAAACTCAGCCATAAAAAAGAAGGAAACAATGTCATTTGCAGCTACTTGGATAGACCTAGAGATTATCATATTTAGTAAGTCAGAGAAAGACAAATATCATATGATACCACTCGTGGAATTAAAAAAAAAATGATACAAATGAACTTACTTACAAAACAGAAATAGACTCACAGACAAACAAATTTATGATTACCAAAGGGGAAAAGCAGGGAAGGATAAATTAGGAGCTTGGGATTATATATAAAATCCACTATTAAATATAAACAACAAGGAACTACTGTGTAGCACAGAGAACTATATTCAATCTTATAATAATCTATGATGGAAAAGAATCTGAAAAATATATGTTAACTGAATCATTTTGCTGTACACTTGAAACCATCACAACATTGTAAATCAACTATACTTCAATTAAAAAAAAAAAAAGAAAGAAATTAGCTCTACTACTGTTGAGAAGAGCAGTGATGGCAAGAATGAGCAAGGTGGGCAAGCACATGGGGATGTGGGGAGGCCAGAGGGAACACAGCATGGGCAATCTGGATAAGAGGAAAACCCAAAAGTCAGACCTAAGAGCAGAAACAGTCTGGACTGCAGAGTCAGGAAGGCCCTGGGCCCAGTCTGTTACTTACTAGCTATGAGGTTGCTGGCAAGTCATTTTGCTTCTCTGAAGTTTGTTGCTACAGAAAAATAGTTCCTCTGCCTCTTCTGGATTAAAGGAGAGGCAGGAGAGTGCAAGGACTTCCCTGGTGGCTCAGACGGTAAAGAATCCGCTTGCAATGTGAGAGATCTGGGTTCAATCCCTGGGTTGGGAAGATCCCCTGGAAGGCGTGGTAACCCACTCGTCTTCTTGCCTGGAGAATCCCCTGGACAGAGGAGTCTGGCTTGGTATAGTCCATGGGGTTGCAAAGATTCATACATGATTGCATGACTAAGCACAAGCACAACACTCAGAGTGCAGAGGCCAAGAACCAGGTGACTCTGGAGCCACACGGCTCTGATGGAATCCCAGCACTATCACTTTCTCTCAGGCAAACTTTTGAAGTTTTCTGTGCCTAAGTGTCTTGGGGGTGTTAACAGTGCCTCTGAAGTCTGTTGTGAGATTCAACAGGTTAATAGATCTGAAGTGCTTAGAGCTAGCAAGCATTTAATAAGAATTAGCCCTTATCGTTATCATCATCATCATCATCATCATTATACACATGTAAAGTACATGGTAGATAATCCGTGTTAGTTCTCTTTCCTCTTCCTTTGGAATTTGGCTCTGGGCAAATTGCTTGTGTCCCCATCACTTGAGCAACACCCATAAACAAGCACACTTAATACTGCACAATACCCTCTGAGTCATCTGTGGGCACCACCCCCTTTCCTCCACCCTCTCTTCCTTTCCACAGGATCCTGAGTCCAGTTCCCAGTTTTCTACTGACATCTTTCTGGAGGAAATGGGACTAGCAGGCTTCCCTCAGAGAAGCCTGAATTTCTCTGACAGCCCAAGGGGAGGAAGCTGTGGATGAGAATGCACCTGGTCCCAGACATCCTTGTAGAGGCCAGAGGTTCCCAGAGGGCGCCTGGGATTGCCATGAGGATCCATGCCCACCTATACTCCCCAGCAGGGGACATTTGCTTTCTGCAAGTGTCATCACTGCAGGGACAAACTGCATGTCTTTGCTCATTCATCTCATGATCAATGTGCAGTGAGGCAGCTGTAGCCAAAGCCTTTGTCCATATATAGAACCAACTGGCCAGGAAGGACAGCCAGCACATTAAGCTGACATCGGCCTGACATCTGTCAGTGGTGACCTCATTAGAACTGAGCTCTTGGCCTTGCAGAATAGTTTGCAGAGGAAGTGAAGGACAAATGAGATCACGACCAGGTAAGTGGGTCAAGACGGGGCCTATGGAAAGAAGCACATCAATAGATTATACAAAAACCTTTTATTTACGGTTTATATTTTGTCTCCTTATCCCTACCCTCTGATCTGGAACCCAGCCAGCTGCTAAAGCTCCCTGCTGTCTGGTTCTTGACACTGGGGCCTTGGATGGGGGTAATGAGAGGTGGGAACCTCTTCACCCACCGATTGTGGAAGTTGAAGGAAGTGTTCCTGCCTGGCTGAAGTGTCAGCAGCTTCCCAAGGGTAGTTCCTCAGTCAGAGGATCCATCCCCCGAGAAATAGCATGCATCTCTCTGAGGCCCAGAGGCTTCCCATCACTCGCAGCTTCTCCACCATGCCAGGCTCTATGGCTGAACCAACCTCTCACCTGGAGATGGAGTCCAGCAGCAAAGGGGTAGGGCATGGGGGCAGGGTGGAAAATGTTGCAACTCTGGGTCCTAATCAATAAACAGGAAACAGGAAGAGGTTGGCCTGGTTGAACTGAAATGGGAAAGGGGAAAGGAGGGTGCCACAAAACCCAGGGTGGGTTACTGGCCTACGGTGGAGCCAGCTGGACACTTTTGAGAGAGGTTACAGCCCCTATGGGAGTAAATACTCCCAGCCCCACAACCAACCGGAAAGGGGAGAAAGGAGCTCTGTCCTCAGGTGGACAAAGGGATAATGACCCAATGAACACTTTTGGTCTAAGAGTGCCAGGGAAGGGCACCCATTGGCACAAACAAGGGCAGCCAGCCCTCATCTGCCAGACAGGGGCTGGCCACCACAGCCTATGCAAGTTGCATGCAAGCCCATGCAGCCTTGCTTGCACCTTTACCGCCACACTAGGAGCTCTGCATACCCATGACCCTGCTGGAGACTGACGCTGCCAGCCAGGTGGGGCAGAATCAAGGACCCTAACCTCCAGGGCCCTGCCTCGGTGAGGCCTATCTGTGGAGATGTCAGGGCTCCTTCCTGCAGTCCTGGTGCCTGCCATAAGCCGTCCACACTGAACTCTCCCGGGAAGGCACTGGGCCCTCAGGTGCTCGTGAAGATGAGATCCTGGAGAGAAGCACTCTCAGGAAGGAAGAAAAGCCTCAGAAAGCCTCAGAACGGTATTTGTTTCTCCTTCTTGTTGCAGGTCCTACTCTCCAGGCTCAGAAGTCGGAATCTGCATCCATTAGTTCCGCCTCCATCAGGTTGGTTCGGGAGTGAACGGGCCCCAGTCCCTGCCGGCGGCCCTGTGCCCAGGCCACAGGGGCTGGGGTGCTGGGCTCTGGGCAGAAGGGGTTGGAGACCAGGGTCCAGGCTCCAGGTCGGCAGGACTCCCCAGGTCCCCAGGCGCCTGCAGCCACCAGGCACTTCTGTCGGGGCAGCTGTGGCAGCCGAGGGACCGCACTAGGGGCGGGGGCAGGGCCCAGGGCAGGGAGGTGAAGCTCCGGGGGCGGCACCAGCGGGCACACCTCCTTCTTCCTCTTCCTCCGCTTCTTCTTCCGGCCCAGGCGCTTCTCCAGCTCCGGGGAGATCTCTGCCTCAACCAGCCACAGGTTGGCTTTTTCCTCCGGGGGCACTGACGGTAGGAGAGAGAACAGGAGCCTGGGACTCTAAGCTCTGTGCGCATGGCACCTTCTTTCCCTGGGCCCTTACTCTTGGAGCCGGGGACCTGTGCTATAGTTCTCCAAAGCCTTCCCCTCCCTCTCCCCTGCCAGCAGCTCCTGGCACTCCACTCCCAGGACTTTCTTCCAGCCTCAACATCCCCCACCTTCCTACAGGAGTGGAAACCCATACCTGGCGTTGCCACCGGGGTGACAGACACATCCTGGGGCAGTATGGCGCCTCTCCGGGCCACCATCTTGGTGACGTGCTGGGCCCAGGCAGAGGACACGTCGGCTGAGGGCTCATTGAGGTCAAAGGCCAAGCCCGCTGTGGGGATGGAAGGAAAGGGCGAGGTGCCGTGACTGCCCAGGCCCTCACCGTGACTGCTCCTTCCATGTTCGGTACCAGTCACCTTCCCCCAGCCCTTGGTGCCCACTAACTTAGCACAGAAAGCCCACCCTGGTGAGCACAGCCAGATCTCTACCCATCCCCAGTCTGAAGGGCATGGGGGCCTGAGGGGACGCCAGAAACCCACTGCCCGAAACCTGACTTCCTGTAGCCCAGGGAGAAGAGCTGCAAAAGACGGCTGAAGGGGAGGGAGATAAGTCCTTTGGTACCAAGTCATCAGCAAGCAGACCCAGGGGCAGAAACAGAGAGGGGAGAGTAGCCAGGGATAGGG
>SJYV01029990.1:1628447-1650622 GCA_006410875.1 Neotragus pygmaeus
GGGTGGGGGGCTGGAGAAGGAGGAGTATGTGAACAGAAGGAGGAGGGCCATTCCTCACAGCCTTGCTAACAGACCATGATGCCACACCAGCCTGGAAGGGAACTGGGAACGGGCTCCAGAGGAGAACAGAGTGGAAGCTCACCCACAGGCCCGTCGTGGGAGACGGTGTGCATGCTGAAGGAGAGCTCCTGGCCTGGGTTCTGCAGCAGCTCCCGCCGCTTGGAGAAGGCCTTGGCGATCATCTTGCTCTTCTTGATCCGTTTGGGTTCATCATCACTCTGCCCCGTCAACCTGAGGGCAGAAAGATGGGGCAGAGAGCATGGAGGAGCAGCCGCTTCCCCTCAAATCTTGCAAAAGACCAGCAAATCCATTCCCTCCAGGAAAGGAGCCTCCAGAGGGCCTCAAGGGCCCTGAAGAGTGGAGGCCTTCTCTGCCAAAAAGGGAGGCTAGAATGCAGGGCTCCTGGGCCTAGCTCTCGAATCACTCCTCTCTTAGAAGCCCCTTGGCCCATCCTCGCAAGGACATGAGGTGTCACCAGGGGGCAGTGGTGAGCCACAGGAAAGGCCGCTTTCGGCTGCTGGGCCCCTTAGAAATCACACCTGCTCAAGGCTGCGCTGGGACTTGTGAGACCTGACCGAGCCTACAGGATGCTGAGGCTGAGAGAACGAGGCAGCCAGGTCAGGACGGGCTGCTGCTGACCCCACCTGCACCAGGTGCGCCTCCAGATGAGCAGCGTGGCCTTGGTCCAGACCCAGGTGCTCATGGAAATGCCAGTTCCAAACATGGCAAATAGGTTGATCTTCTCCACCAGGAGGCTGGGGCGGTTCTTGATCTCACAGTCAGGGATGGGCTTCTTGGTGGGCAGCCCGATGGTCACATTGGCCTGGCATCTGTGGCAAGAGGTAGTAGACGGGTGAAGCTTTCTGAGTCTCCCTGGTGGTTGCCCAGACAATCAATCCCAACACTAGAAAGAGTGAACCCCACATCAATGATTTGCAATCCTAGGTGATCATTAGAGTTAACCTGGGAGCTTTTAATGACTCATGATGTTTGGGCCACACCCCATTCAATGAAATCAAATTTCTGGGGGAGGGACCCAGGCATCAGATCTTCCCACACAATGGAAGCTGGAGCCTTTAAGGAAGAGTCTGAAGCACTCAGGATTTTAAAAATATATTTATTTATTTATTGACTTCGAAGGGTCTTAGTTGCAGCATGTGGCAGTCAGCATGTTGCAGTCAGTTCCCTGACTAAGGATCAAATTCAGGCCCCTTCATTGGGAGCATGGAAGTCCCAAGAAGCACTCAGGATTTTAATGAGCATTTTAACTCCTATTCCTGGTATCAGTATGGACTGCACTTCTTGAAGTAGCTGAGATGCCTTACCCTCGCAGATTTATCATCATGTGACACAAAAAAAGCACAAGCAAACCCAGAAAGCATTAATGGGTTGTTAACCTGTTGTAGAGCAATAACTATTTCTGTGCAGGGATTTGCAATACGCTCTGTAAAGAGTCCATGAGAAACAGAGCGAGATCTGTGGCCAACACAAGAGGTGGGGAGAAGCCAAAACATAAAATAGCTTAACAGTTACACAAACGCACCAGCCAGGCAGCCTTGGGGATGAGAGGGAAGGGCGGAGCTGGGCAGGGACTCCAGGGCTGTTGGCCATGCCTGCAAATTACAGAGCAACTAATAGTGTGAGCACCCAGAGCAAGACAAGCAGTTTCTCTGGCCCTCTGAGGTTGGAACCTAACAGACCCCTGCTGCACCGCAGAGAGGGGTCTCTAGTGCCCATCACTGCAGACCCTCAGTCCCCCACTCACAGCACGTAGTCCCGGAAGCTGCGCTCCCACTCAGCCTGGTTGAAGAAGTCGTAGAAGTGGCAGCTGAAGGTGATGAGCACAAAGCCAAAGGCCAGGAAGCCAAAAATGCCTGTGGAGGGTCAGGGGTGGGGCAGGGCGTCACCCATCCCAGGTGTGGGAGCAGCGGTAGGGAGGAGGGTGTTCGCCCCACACGGGCCTGAAAGACTCTGGGGTGACTTCGTACTGGGCTCAGTTTAAGAACTGTTTTCACTACAAACTTATGGTTACCAAGGTAGGGGAAGTGGGGCATGGATAAATCAGGAGTTTGGGATTAGCAGAGAGAAACTACTCTATATAAAATAGATAAACAAGATCCTACGGTATAGCATAGGGAACTATATTCAATATCCTGTGATAAACCATAGTGAAAAGAATATGAAAAAGTATCTATCTGTAGATATATATCTCAGATATATATATCTGAGTCACTTTTCTATACACTAGAAATTAACATTGTGATTCAAGTACATGTCAATAAAACATACAAAAGAATCATTTTCTCCAAAATTAGAGGCAGTTAAGGGCTCTAAATAGGCCTCAAGTGTTGACATGAACTTGAATTCTTCCAACTGAGAAGGAAAGTACCTTCGCTTTTGAGCTACTACCACCAGTATCACCACACACACACACACACACACACACACACAGCCTACTACACACCACACAGAGCCTAGTCTTGCCCCTTGGCTGCTAACTGCTAACTTCAGCCTCCAATACCCTTCCCCAGTGGGTGTGGTGATGGACTGACCCACTCACCCAGACGCAACATGGTCTCGTTGATCTTGCTGGCTGCCTTCTCGCTCAGCAGCCCAGGGTGGTTGCTCTTGATGGAGAACAGGGTCATGACTCCTGAACATAAGGGAAATGGCAGACATCAGTGGGGGCCAGACCGCTCTTCTGGGAAGGATGGGTGTGTGGCATCCTAGGAGGGTCCTATGGTCCTGGAGTCCCAGGTCTGATGACTCTTGTGCTGATTTAATGCTGGAGGAACTGGAGACACTGGAGGGAAGCTGGTGGCACACAGGCTATGGACAGGAAAGACTGGAGCAGGGCAGGCAGACAGTGGAGACCAAAGACGCCTCACCTCCGGTCCAGCCTCCCCAAGAAAGGCAGTGGGTCAAAGTTATTATGATGAAAAAGGCCAAAGAAGAGACCCCAGGACAGTGCTGTTCAAGAGAAATATAATGTGAGCCACACTCATAATGTCAAATTTTCCAGAGATGGCATCATCAACTCAATGGACATGAGTCTCGGCAAACTCTGGGAGATAGTGAAGGACAGGGAAGCCTGACATGCTGCAGTCCACGAGGCCACAAAGAGTCAGACATAGCTGTGCAACTGTACGACAGCTCATAATCTCAAATTTTCTAGAAGCCACCTTCATAAAGTAAAAGGACACAAATGAAATTAACTTCAATACACCTTAAAAACAATAAATCATTGTCTATGACATTATCATTTCAACATGTAATCCGTATAACAAGCTGTTAATGAGACAGTTTACTTCTGTATGTGCTTGAGTCTTTGAAGTGCAGTTTGTATTTTATGCTATGACACGTCTTAACCTGGACTAGTTTCAACACACGTGGCTGGTGGCTACCGCACAGGAGCACACAAATACAAAACACACATCAGAGGCCCAGCCACTGCCAAGGAGAATGGAAACAAGGTGGGCTGAACAGGAACTGGGGGATGAAACTGAAGTTTACAGAGAACGCTCGACAAAAGAGCTCAGACACGGAGGCTCATTGTGGAGGCGGCAGATTGAAACAGGGAAATAAGGAAACAGAATCTGTGTGTGTTGTGAAAACTCTGCGTGTGTATGCACTGTGGGCAGAAAGGAGCTGAGAAACCGAGCTCCAGAGACTGAGCGTGTATATAAATTCAGGGCACACACACGATGGAAGGCCCCCCAGCTGGCCCACGTGGACGAGGTAGGGTCACTCAAGGTGTTTATCACGCAAGGGCATCTGGTCAGAGCTGAGCAGCGGTAGGGACCCAGCCCAAGTTCCACCCAGCAAGCCGTTAGCCCTCACACAAGGCCGGATTGAGGGCAGCATTTTTCTGGCTGAACAAAGGTGCTGCCCCACACCAAGTGTCGTGGCGCTGTGCCTGTCTGTGGCGCTGTGCCTGTCCTTCCCCTTTGCCCCAAGGCCCCAGTGAGCCAGCTGAGGTCCTGCCTCAAAGGCAGCAGAGCTGGAAGCTCCTGGCTCCTGCTTACACAGAGCAGGTGCTCAGCCCAGTCCTCACTCACCTCGGATGAGGAAGTAACCTCCCACAATGAGCACCAGGCCAATGGGGGCCAGCACGAAGCCAGCACGGTATCGGTAGTTCTTATAGCCCACAAAACAGATGCCGCTCACAGAGTCCCCGTCCACCTGCAGGAGGAAGGGGTAGCGGGACAGAGTTGGTCGCTTTCTCCCTCACCCAAGTCCACCCCACACGGGTCCCCACCCCGCACCAGTCACTAGACCTGGGCGACGGCGAGGATTGCCACAGTGAGGACAAAGGGGAGTGACCACGTGAGCAGGTGGAAGTACGAAGTCTTGCCCGAGAGAGGCTGGTAGGTGGTCCCCAGGGCTTTGAAGGAAGTGTGCCAGGCGTAGGTGAGGACCACAAACCAGACGACGCCGGCCATCAGGGCGTAGTACACGATGACAAAGATGATGACGCAGGACAGGGTCTCATTGGAGCTGCGCAGACAAGTGGGGTGTCACTTGGGGCACTCATTTTGTATTCCATCTACCCCCGTCTGGCCCTGTGGTCCCCAGACTCCTGGCTTCTAAGGTCTGAAGGTTCTTCTAGGAGTCAGGGCTTGGAGACTAGGCTCGGGTTAGAAGTGAAGAGGATACAGAAGATGTGAACGGTCCAGGCTCTAGTGCTGAAGACCTTGGGTGCAACAAGGCAGAGCTGAATCCCACGCTGAAATCTCCATTTCCAGTCCAACCTGCCCCTTTTGTGGAAAACGGGCATCAGCCTCCTCCCCTCACCCTAGCCTCTGGGAACCCAGGACACCTACGTGGGCTCCCCGAGCCTCACGGTGCCATCAGCACGGCAGACGATCTCCCGGCGGGCCCCATCCATGAACTGGGCCAGCCAGCCAATGCTGCCCACAAAGAAACACGCATTGACATAGAAGAGGATGACGGCGGGGTAGCGATTGGAGTTCCGCCAGTCAGCCACAAATGTGGCCTAGAAGAGAGAAGAGAGGCCCGTTCCATGGGCTTAGGGCTGTTCTGCCACTCTTATCAGAACTCCCCACCCCTCTAATCACCACCCTTCCCTGAAGACCCGTCAAGTTCTTCTCCCCCCGCTTCCCAGAGCCCAGCCTCCCACGGACAATTGGCTCCCTCCCTACTTTACAGGCAGCCTGAGGGTCCTGGGCCCCCACCTCTCCCTCTGCCCTCCACCCGGGGCCTGCCCTCCGCTGACCAGGGTGAAGAGTGTGCAGAGGCCTGTGACAGCCCCGAAGGCCGCGATGTAGCTGTGCATGTCCTGGTGCTCAGCCTCGGTGAAGAGCGGGTTCTGACACTGGATCCCACAGCCCTCCACATCCTCATACCAGCTCTTGGGGTTGTCGGTCCGAACCAAGGGAGCCTCGCATTGGCCGGAACTGTTGAACTTGATGTTCTGCACCTCATTCTGGCAAGGTGAGAAGGGGAGAAGACAATACAGTAGAAAGCAGTAGGCTCGAGGTGACCTTTGGTTTAATAGGAGGTGCAGGGTTAGCATGGCAGAGAGGCTGAAAGCACAGACAACCTTCCAGCATCTGAATCCCAGCCTTGCCACTCAGGGACCACATAGCCTAGGGCAAGTTATGTGACCTCCCCGTTAGCTCCGTTTCCTGATCTATAGGACTGCAGTACTTACTTCACAGTGTGATCTAAGGGTTAAGTGAATAAATAAATGTAAGATGTTTAAAATATATTTGGACAGTAATAAATAATGATTACTATTATTATTATTAACGTGCTCTCCTTCACCCCAGAACTAGATCCCATCCCTGTCTTGGTGTCTCTTGCGTTTTACATGTGCAAGCCTTGACTCCCTAAATAAACGACCAACTTTCTGAGAATAGGTTTGTCACTCATGACTCCTGTAACTCCCCATTGTGTAACAGAGTGAGTGCTCAAAAATGTTTTATAGCTAGACAAGATAATCCCTGATCACTGGCCCAGTTTTGGTTTGGGTTTGTGGCTCGCGGAGCCCATGACCTGGGATCTTTCAGCATAGGACGCTCTGAGCTTCCCTGCCCCTGCTGGGCCCTGTCCCCATGCCCTGCTCAACCCTAGCCCCGCGGAGCACTCACCGGGCAGCCCTCGGGGAAGTGGTCGGGAGTGCAGCGCAAGAAGTCGGGCCAGCCCCGCTCCCTCTCCACGATGGCACAGGGGCCCCGGGTGGCCTGGCAGAGGGTACGGCTGGGCAGCTCCACCCGGTCGTTCTCACACTTAGGCATGTACACAGCACACAGTAGGGGCTGGATCACTGCCCAGCAGCGGGGGGCGTTCCGGAGGCCTGGGGGTGTAGGCACAGTGTGGATACATTGCAGTGAAGACCCCTCCTCACTTTGACCCACAGACCCAGCTGCATCCCTGTTCCCTGGGCCTAAGGCATCTCTCTTGGCCACGCTGCAGGCCATGACTGCTCAGCACCATCAGGCACAGCATTTCTCAGCTGGGCATTTGGGCGGGACCGTTCTTTGTGCAGAACTGTCCCATGTACTGCAAGACATTTGGCATCCCTAGACCCTGCCTACTAAATGCCAACAGAACCCCTAAGTCCTAGTGACAAGCAAAAAAATGCTCCCCACCCCTCCCACTCCAGGGTTGGGACTGGAAGAGGCTTGATGAGGACTTCTGGGACACTGGTGATGTTCTGTTTCTTGATCTGGTACCAGTTACAC
This sequence comes from Neotragus pygmaeus, assembly GCA_006410875.1. Taxonomy (NCBI): domain Eukaryota; kingdom Metazoa; phylum Chordata; class Mammalia; order Artiodactyla; family Bovidae; genus Neotragus; species Neotragus pygmaeus. Next base: position 1,635,215 of record SJYV01029990.1, read on the forward strand.
GGGTATATTTACCTTGTGAAAATCAATCTGTGCCCTTTTCTCCATGTATTAATATATTGCAGTTCAATTCAAGTTTTTAAAAAGCAGCCCCCATTTCAAAATGACTCACTAAGAGAATGTTGGCACCTCTGGTTGAGAACCCAAAATCAAATTACCTTTTAATTTTTCAGGGGCATTCTTAAACCTTCTACAGTCCATGGAGAAGGAGGGCTGTGGGACCCACCCCCACAGGGCTCGTGCACCAGATACAGAAGGTGTTTCCCCTTGCCCAGACCCCCAGACCCTTGTTCCTCTTACCAAGCTGAGGTGGGACAGAGAACAGGTAGGAGCTTAGGAAGAGGTACTCAGGGGAGCCAGGTACTCCAAAGCCAGAAGAGGAAACAGGAAATCAGATGGAGAGAAACAGAGGAGGCTGTTTCCAGCGCAGGGGGAGGAAAGGTCTTGTCAGCAAGATGCACCCAAGATGCACCCCCACCCCCGTCCAGGCCTCTACCCTGTTCCCCTGCTGGCTGAGCTCACTTCAGCATTCCATCCCTCTGCTCCTCCTGAATCATCCCTCCTGCAGGAACACCTATTTCCCAAACAAGATGTTGCATTAGGAGAAGCTTCTGAGGAAGTGAGAGCCAACACGGGGAACTGCCCAGGCTGGAGCTGGTGGGGGCAGGTAACTTCTCTTTTGGGGAGGGAGGGATAAGGAGCATGGACCTCGAAATTTGGCCTGCCTGAGTCCAAATTGTGGCTCTACCATTTCCTGGCTGTGTGATCTTGGACAAATTACTTAATCTTGAGCCTTAATTTCCTCATCTGTGAAATGGGGATAATAGATTTAGTGGAACTGTGGTGCAGAGTGAGATAATGTGCCAAATGTACATAGCCCAGTACCTGTCATATACTAAGCACTCAAGAGATATTAGCTGTTACTGTTAATTATCTGAGGCCTCTGACCACTCACAGCTCTCACTAGCAAAGCCTATTCTAAGGGTGCAAAGCAAATTCCTATTGCTTAATAGGCAGTGTTCTTGAGGGACTTTCCTGGTGGTTCAGTGGCTAAGACTCTGCCCAGGTTTGATCTTTGATCAGGGGACTAGATCAACTAAAAGGTGCAGCATGCTAAAACTAAAGATCCCACACGCAGCAACTAAGACTCAACGCAGCAAAATTATATATATATATAAATTTTTTTTAAGTGACAGACTTTATTTTCTTGGGCTCCAAAATCACTGCAGATGACTGCAGTGATGAAAGTGACTGCAGCCATGAAATTAAGATGCTTCCTCCTTGGAAGCCTGGCGTGCTGCAATCCATGGGGCTATAGAGTCAGACACAACTGAGCAACTGAACTGAACTGATATTTTAAAAGAAGACATGTCCCCAACAAAAGTTCTCAGACCTGACTCAAATCAGAATCACCTGGGGGACCTTTATCCCTCTAGAAGGAGAACCCAGTCTCCAAAATTCTGACTGCCTGATTTGGGTGGAGGACACAGCAGTGGTTGCCAGGGGATGGAGTAGGAGAGGACTCTGCCTCCCAAGGGACAGCACGAGGGAACATTTGGGGGTGATGGGGCCGTTCTCCATCTCGAATGCAGTGGCTGCATCCAGGCTATGTCTTTGTCTAAACTCATAGAACTGTGACAACAAAGAAAGTGAATTTTACTGGATGTTTATTAAACAATACATTTTAAATAGGGAGGAGCTCCCTAGAGTAAAATGTATTTTAGAGGAGAAACCAGATAGACGTTTAATAAAGATACTGTGGAATATGGGCTGGTCTTAGTGACTTGCTCTACCAATAAAATGTGGTGGCAGTGATGTTCTCAGACTCTCAAGCCTAGATCATAATAAGAAGCCATTAGGTTTTTGCCTGGGTCTCTTGGCACCCTTGTTCTTGGAGCCCAGTTTCCATGTAATCAGATTAACTATCCCGAGCTGTCCTGCTGAAGAGGCCTGGTGGAGAGACTGCATAGACAAACCCTGGGGCCAAAAGAAGAAAGGGAAAGTTCAGTTCAGTTCAGTGGCTCAGTCGTGTCCGACTGTTTGTGACCCCACGGACTGCAGCACACCAGGCTTCCCTGTCCATCACTAACTCCCGAAGCCTACTCAAACTCATGTCCATCGCGTCAGTGATGCCATCCACCATTTCATCCTTTGTTATCCCCTTCTCCTTGAAAATGAAAGAGATGCTGTGTTTTTCAAGTTCCCAACTTTTCCAGTTATCCCAGTGAAGGCCACAGACATCTGGGAACAGAAACAAGCCATTCCTGCTGAGGGCTGCCCAGATTGTAGACTCATGAGCAAAAGGAATTGTTCTTGTTTTAAGCCACCAGGTCTTGGAATGCTTTGTAACAATAAATAACTATTAATAGAACACATGCACACACACATACATACAATATTCTGTTATTTTTCTGGATTTTGTGATATTTGTGGTAATTATCGGAGAAGGCAATGGCAACCCACTCCAGTACTCTTGCCTGGAAAATCCCATGGACAGAGGAGCCTGATAGGCTGCAGTCTATGGGGTCGCAAAGAGTCCTACACGACTGAGTGACTTCACTTTCACTTCTCACTTTCATGCATTGGAGGAGGAAATGGCAACCCACTCCAGTGTTCTTGCCTGGAGAATCCCAGGGATGGCAGAGCCTAGTGGGTTGCTGTCTATGGGGTCGCACAGAGTCGGACACGACTAAAACGACTTAGCAGCAGCAGCAGTGGTCAGCAATTATCAATTGCTTTTATCAATTGCAATTATCAATTTAAAGCAATTATCAGCTTTAAATATATATATATATAAGAAAACTAAGATCATGGCACCTGGTCCCATCACTTCATGGGAAATAGATGGGGAAACAGTGGAAACAGTGGCAGACTTCATTTTTGGGGGCTCCAAAATCACTGCAGATGGTGACTGAAGCCATGAAATTAAAAGACGCTTTCTCCTTGGAAGGAAAGTTATGACCAACCTAGATAGTATATTCAAAAGCAGAGACATTACTCTGCCAACAAAGGTCCGTGTAATCAAGGCTATGGTTTTTCCAGTGGTCATGTATGGATGTCAGAGTTGGACTGTGAAGAAAGCTGAGCACCGAAGAATTGATGCTTTTGAGCTGTGGTGTTGGACAAGACTCTTGAGAGTCCCTTGGACTGCAAGGAGATCCAACCAGNGTTCATTTGTAAAATTCCTTTTTAGATTCCATGTATAAGGGATGCCATATGATGTTTCTCCTCTGTCTGACTTACTTCACTCAGTATGACACTCTCCAGGTCCAACCATGTTACTGAAAATGACATTATTTCATTCTTTTTTGTGTGTGATAATTATTCATTAAAAAAAAAAAAGTTGCAGCCTTGTGTTGGTTTCTGCTATACAACAATGCAAATCAGCCATAATTATACTACATCCCCTCCTTCTCGAGCCTCCCTCTCCTCCCCGACCCCAACCCTCAAGGTCATCACAGAGCGCCAGACTGGGCTCCCTATGCTCCACAACAGTTTATCGCCAGCTTACAGCTGATAGTGTATATATGGTGATGCTATTTCTCCATTCATCCCACTCTCTCCCTCCCTCACTGGGTCCACAAGTCCATTCTTTACACCTGCATCTCCCTTCCTCCCCTGCAAATAGGTTCATCAATATCAATTTTCCTTTTAACGGCTAAATAATATTCCACTGTATATAAGTACCATATCTTCTTCATCCATTCCTCTGTTGATCGACATTTAGGTTGTTTCCATGTCTTGGCTATTGTAAACAGTGCAGCAATGAACACCGGAGTGCATGTATCCCTTCGGATCATGTTTTTCTCCAGATATATGTCCAGGGATGGGATTGCAGGGTCACATGGTAGCGCTACTTTTAGTTTTTTAAGGGACCACCATACTGTTCTCCATACTGGCTATACCAATTTACATTTACACCAACAGTGTAGAAGGGTTCCCTTCTCTTCATCCAGCATAGCCATTCTGACCAGTATGAAGTAATATCTGATTGTACTGTTGACTTGCATTTCTCTAATAACTATCAATGTTGAACATCTTTTCATGAGACATATCTATATGTCCTCTTTGGAGAAATGTCTATTCAGATCTTCTAGACTGGCAAAAATTTAGAACACTGACAGTACCCAGTGTCAGAAATAACATGGAACCATGGTGACTCTTCTACAGGAAGAGTGAGTGTAGAAGTTGGTACAATCATTTTGAAAAACTGGCATTATGTAGCAAAGCTGATATGCGTGCCCTCTTACCTAGCGATTCCATTCCTCTCAGTATGTACCTAAAGAAATTTGATCCAGGGGCACCAGGATATATAGAAAAGAATATTCACAGCAGTGTTATTCATAGTAGCCCAAAACAGAGATAACTTAAATGTTTAAGAACAACCAAAAGGGGACTTTCCTGGTGATCCAGGGGTTAAGAATCTACCTGCCAATGAGGGAACATGGACTTGATCCCTGGTCTGTGAGGACCCCACATGCCAAGGAGCAACAAAGCCTGTGCATCACAACTACTGAGCCCATGTGATACAACTACTACTTGCACGCCTTACAGCCCATGTAATGCAACAAGAGAAGCCTGTGCATCGCAATGAAGAGCAGCTCCCGCTCACTGCAACTAGAGAAAGCCCTCGAGCAGTTAACAAAGACCCAGCACAGCCAAAAACAAAAACAAACAAAAAGAACAATAAAATAGATAACTTGTGGTATAGTGAGTGTACAATGGAGTACTATTCAGCAATAAAAAATAAGCTGCAACAACATGGATGAATTTTACAAAATAACATAGAGCAAAAGAAATAAGACATTTAAAAGAATACACACAGCTCAGTTCTATCTGTTTAGAGGTAAAAAAACATGCAAAACTGACATACACCATTCAGGGACTACAAAACTAGATGGCAAAACTATGGAGGAAAGAGGGAATGATCATCAAAAACATCCGGGTAGTGGTTACTTCTAGAAGAGGAGGGGAAGGAGATGTGATTGGAAAAGGCAAAGGGAGCTTCTGGGTGGCCCACCATCACTTGACTCAGATGTCATTTTATATTTATTTATTATTTAGTACCTCTGTGTCATATGCACCTTATGTATACAGGCTACATTTCACAATTCAAAAGGTAAAAATCTGAAGCAAAAATGAAAACTTGAGCCCGTGGGTATTTCTCTGATTTTTATACTTTCCAAAAATATATATTTTAAAAATGATTCTGATCATCAGCCAGGTTCTGATCATCAGAACCTGATCATCAGAACAGCTCTAAGGAAATTCTTTCTGGTCTGCCTTTGCAAATAACAGACCTCCTCTCAATCTCTCAGCTAGATGTCTGAGTAGCAAACAAGAAATTCCTCCCAGCTTCTCCAGCTCTTCCCTACCCGCTGCCCCCAGCTGGGGGACAGGGGTGCACACCCCTGTGCACACACAGAGCACAGCAGTGGTCAAAGAGGCTACGTGCTGGTTCTCAGGGACCTATTTCCCCTGCCAGCCACAGGTCTCCCTGCTTTCTTACCCCATTTACCAAACCAACCAGGTCTGGCCAAATGTGGGCCATAGCTTGGATAAGTATGTTTGTCTGGTCAGCTTGGAAAGCCTGAGAGGAGACATTTCAAACTATCCTGGGGTAAGATGCTGAGTGCCTGAAGAAGTCCAACTCTAGAGAGTTGAAAGATATAGGAGAGACAGACCTGAGTTCTATATAAACTTACAAATTGGCCTAACCTGAGGTATTCCTCGCTTCCAAAGGCTCAGCAATCCAGGCTGAGGAAGCTCATAGTGGCTACCTCTCTTCAGCAACTCCTATTCTAGGTTTGGCTGAGCAACAAAGAATTGATGCTTTTGAACTGTGGTGTTGGAGAAGACTCTTGAGAGTCCCCTGGACTTCAAGGAGCACAAACCAGTCAATCCTAAAGGAAATCAGTCCTGAATATTCATTGGAAGGACTGATGCTGAAGCCAAAGCTCCAATACTCTGGCCACCTGATGCGAAGAGCCAACTCATTTGAAAAGATCCTGATGCTGAGAACGATTGAGGGCAGGAGGAGAAGGGGGTGACAGAGGATGAGATGATTGGATAGCATCACCAACTCAATGAACATGATTCTGAACAAACTCTGGGAGATGGTGAAGGACAGGGAGCCTGACACGCTGCAATTCATGGGGTCGCAAAGAGTCAGACACAACTGAGCAACAGAACAACAACAATTCTAGGTTTGCTGGGACTCTCCACACAGATGGCTTCCCTGGTGGATCAGCTGGTAAAGAAGCTGCATGCAATGCAGGGGACCTGGGTTCGATCCCTGGGTTTGGAAGATCCCTTGGAGAAGGGAACGGCTACCCACTCCAGTATTCTGGCCTGGAGAATTCCATGGGCTTCATAGTCCATGGGGTTGCAAAGAGTCAGACACGATTGAGCGACTTTCACTTTCCACACAGATGTCCAATAAGACCCTCTAATTCACATGACCAAAACGAACTCGTACTTTCTTCCTAAACCTCCTCCTCTAGCATTCTCCAGCTTAGTGAGAGCAAATGATACCACCTTCCATCCAAGCCTGAAACCTGGGTTCTCCTGCTCACTCATCAGCAAGTCCCATTGGTTCTACTTCTGAGATCCCAGGATCTGTCCACTTCTTCCAGGCTGTCACCCCAGTACTGACCACCATCATCTCTACTTCAACCAACCCTTCAACAAGCAAACTGGCTTCAGGCTTCCCTTCCTCCCATGGCTTCTTCACACAGTACTCAAGGATATTGGTCTGAAATGCAAATGTGATTCCATCTCTCTTCATTAAAAGCCTTCAGTGCCCCCTTCTTATTTTCCGGCAAACATCCAAACTTTCCAATATGGGATATGAATCCCTTTATTTTCTAATTCTCTAGGTCTTATCTCTTAGAATCCTATCCCTCACATGCTTTGATTCAGTTCTACTGAAATTCTTATACTTCCTTAAAAGTATCAAGCCCTCTTACCTCTACACCTTTGCACATCTATATCCTCTACCTATCCCTTCCCACTCAAATCATCCTTGGCCCCAGAAACTCCTACTTATTTCTCAGGTTGTGGGTTAAATGTCAGTTCCTCCAGGGATCTCCTTGTTCCCCAAAGTCCTCTGTATTCCTTCAGCATCCTACCAGGTCACAATACCTCGTAGAGGTGTTGCTAAAGCCTGGTTTAATTGTCTGTCTTCCCTTGACGACAGGGATCCTGTCTGTATTCTCCATCTTTATCTGCCCCAGAAACTGATCCAGGATGACTTGTAGCCAGCACCCAAACACCTAACTGAATGAATGAGTGGAAGCTATGTACTCAGAACTCTGAGATTTAAAAAAAAAAAAGGAAAGAACAAGTCTCTACTTTCAAGTTTATAGACACCCTAAATCATTTCCACCTACAAAAACACCTCCAAGAGTCAGATGACACTGACTATGTCTTAAGCCAAATCAAGTCTACTAGCTCAGGACAGGACAAATCACTAGACACAACTCTTAGCTGAAGGCTTGTCTGTGATTCCTACTTTTGGCTCTGGTTCACTCTACCCACTTACTGACCCAGGCCACACCTACACCTACTTCTGGCTCTACTTCACATAAAACATCTAGCAGAAAGACTAGACATAGAAAAGGAACATCCAGAAAGCATATGGGAATGGGGCTGAGCTGAGGGATGAAGGGTGATGGCAAAGAAGAGCTCAGAGTAAACTAAGGACCAAGGCTCAGTGCCAGAACCCCGGCAGGACTGTGTCCCACCAGAGCCACAGCTAGTGAGGTTCAAACCTATATAGCCAACAGATGGTTCTAACTCCTAAACTTTTCTGCCAAAACCACTTCTGCCCAGCAACTGCTTTCAGGAGCTTGCGCTGGAGAGAGGTTCATACCCTTTCACCTTGATTTGATGATAACTACATAAGGGCAGCATCACACATGCATTTAAGTTAGGGGAATTTAACCATGAGCCCCTGTTAAATAAATAAGGAGAGAGAGAGAGACGGGAGGAACATATCCTTTCATAGTGTGAGCAGCTCAGAACTGGGTGAGACTCTAGTTTGGAGACATTTAGATTTTCCCTACAATTGGTTCCTAAACTCAAAGATGGAGAAGGAAATGGCAACCCACGCCAGTACTCTTGCCTGGAGAATCCCATGGACAGAGGAGACTGGCAGGCTATAGTCCATGGGGTCGCAAAGAGTCAGACAGGACTGAAGCAACTTAGCAAACTTAAGGAAACCTTGTGTTTTGTGTGTGTGTTTTAAAAATTTTATCACTTCCGCATTTATGAAATTTTAAAAACTAAAATTATATTCTCTATGTATGCCCCTTCTTATATACTGTGCATTACTATCTGTATTACTATGGTAATACAAACATATTACCATAAAAGAGGATATGAACACAAAGTCAAAGAGACCTTACGTTGTGGCCGTTTGTGAATTTTTCAAAGCTACTGTTGATTACACATGGTTTCTGCCTACATGTTGACTTTAGAACCCAATACCCACAAAGGATGTGGCTCCACCATGGGTACCATCCTCCAAGTTCTTCCTCTGACATCTGTACCAAGCCAGGAATGACATGGCTTTGTTCAACATCCGGCAAAGACTCAGAACTCCAGTGGTCAATGTGACAATGACAGGCAGACTACAAACACTTCTCTATCAAGATGCTGGGGCAGAACAGACATGTGTGACATCCAAGACCTATCAGAAGAAGAAGGTTCCCATGTCTGCTCCTGGCTTTTGATTTTAGTTTCTGTGTCTTCAAGGACACTTTTGGAACCACACTAGTTACAAGCAAGGGGTGGCAAGGCAAGTTCCCTTCCTTATCTTTAGAGTGACAGCAGGGAGCTAATTCACTCCACACTGCTAAAGAAGGACCTGCTTGGGTTTAGTCTGTAGTTTTTCATATCAGGTCATAATCCCAACATGAGGTGAGGCTTCTGGGACTTCAGGCCACCATGTAAGTATCCAAGGGCCCAGCCACCCCAGACTTGTGTCCTTCCTCAACGCAGACCAGTCTGAGAATCCAAACTTCCCAAGAACACACAAATGACGGTTAGAAGAGTCTCGTGCCTTCACAATTTCGGACAGGGAACGGAGTCCCCATTTTTCAGATGAGGAAACTGAAATCTCCTGTCAAAAGCAGGACAAGATCACAATCCTCTGGACTTCTGGCTCCCAAAACAAGATTTCTGGAACTTTCTGATTACCTTTTAATTACTCATTACCAGGGGTTTCTTACCTTTCACAAATTTGACTCAACTTTTTTCTCCCCATCTTCCCTCAATTCCTAAATCTTCTACCTCCACTCATCTTTCCCTTTTCCCTCTCCAATTCAATTTCCTGGTCTCTGCTCCAAGGTCTAAACACCTTGCATTCCCGAGGACCCCTCTTCCAGAGTGGTACCTACGTGCAGCATCTCTTCTTAAATTTAAAAAAAAAAGAAGAAGTCCTTTCCTGTGGCTCAGAGCCCCCACCCCCTCGCTCCCGGGGGCCCTCATTCCCCCTCATCTTTTGCTTCCTACCCTGCTCAGGCCCTTTGTGACCCACTCCCTCAACTTCCTTGCCTTCCGTACCAGAGGGTCTCAAGCCTGCCTCCCCAAGTTTCAGACTCTGTTCCTACAGCTCTCCCGGGTGCTGCTCCCACCCTCTCAAAAGCTCAGGCCAGAGCCTACTCTTTCGGAGAGTCCGCGGAACCCACCGCCANTTAAAAAAAAAAGAAGAAGTCCTTTCCTGTGGCTCAGAGCCCCCACCCCCTCGCTCCCGGGGGCCCTCATTCCCCCTCATCTTTTGCTTCCTACCCTGCTCAGGCCCTTTGTGACCCACTCCCTCAACTTCCTTGCCTTCCGTACCAGAGGGTCTCAAGCCTGCCTCCCCAAGTTTCAGACTCTGTTCCTACAGCTCTCCCGGGTGCTGCTCCCACCCTCTCAAAAGCTCAGGCCAGAGCCTACTCTTTCGGAGAGTCCGCGGAACCCACCGCCACCGCCCCCGACCCGGGCTCCGGCTCCCGCGCGCTTACCCGACCAGAGCACGAGCTTGCTGTGCGCCTCCTCCTGGGAGTCGGAGTCCCCGGCCAGCAGCGTGGAGGTGGCCCCGTAGGGCAGCGCCGAGCCGAGGCACACGTTGTAGCGCAGCGGCTCGCAGGGGGCGGCCCGGCCGCAGTGGCTCAGCAGCGGCGGAGGGCCGGTCACCGCCGCGCTCCTTCTCGCGCTCCCGCCCGCGCTCCAGGGCCCCGGCCGGGTCGCGTTCCCGCTCAAGGCCGCCCCCCGGCCCGGGGCCCCTAGCAGCAGCAGCAGCCCCAGGAGCAGGNAAGCCCTCCCGCCCCCCCCACCCTACGGCTGGGGGAGGGACTGGCCGAGGGAGGAAAGAGGAGGGGAGGGATGCGAGAAAGGAGGAGCTGGAGCTTCTAAGTCGCGGGCGCCTGGAGAGGCCCAGGCCAGGGGGCTACGGTGACCTCGCCGCTGCCTCGGGGCACAAGATGGGTGGAAATCGGAAATCGTGGCCAGTAGTTGCCAAAAGACTCAGCGGGCATCTTGACTGGCCTGAGGATCGTTCAACTTGGCCGTCTGCAGAGAGTGGACTCTTCTGGTTTATGTGGGAGAGACAAGGGATGACTGAAGTCAGCTGAACCTTCTACTGNGGCCAGTAGTTGCCAAAAGACTCAGCGGTCATCTTGACTGGCCTGAGGATCGTTCAACTTGGCCGTCTGCAGAGAGTGGACTCTTCTGGTTTATGTGGGAGAGACAAGGGATGACTGAAGTCAGCTGAACCTTCTACTGCATCTAGAAGATCCTACCCTGCTCCCCAGTCTGCCAGTCTTTTCTGCTTTTGATTAGATCTTTCAGCTTGTTCCAGAGCTCCATGGAGAAGACCACCGTTTGGAGTCCCCGCTTGTCCAAGTCCTTCCAGCTAGGGACCTGTGCGGGAGATGACCTTAAAGTCACTCCAGGCAGCCGCCCCTGCCTTCAGAGAGCATGTGTCTGGAAACCAAAAGTGTGGGCATCAAGCTTTTATTGCTACACATGTGTGATACTCTGAACTGTGGTTGCCAGTGGCTGGCTCTGGTATGTCTTTGTGTTATGGCCGAAGGAGGCCAGGCCCTCTCTGATGGCCCTTTGAGGCTCACAGGCTACTGGTAGGCTGGCCCAGGAAGTTTAAGCTGCTCTCCTTCCCTACTCTGCCATTCTTTACATTTTCTCACTCTTTTGCTTGTCAGTCGTGGAATTTGATTTCACCCTGCAGTGGTTTTCACCTCTAAATAACCAATGGTCCAGCCAGGGGAGTGGCCTTGCAGTGAGCAATTCTTCCTGTTGCTCATGGGGCAGCACACTGGGGTGGCTTTTCCTTTCTCACCAGGACCCCTACCCCTTCAGCCTAGCCCAGGTGGACTAGTCCTGTTAGGCTGGGCCCTTATAGAGCAGATTAGCTATTGCACTTCAGCTACCATCCTTAAGTAGTGCATAAGCCCGAGAGGATTTAATTCAATTTAACAATTTTTTTTCTGAAATCCTAGGATGTGTGTGGCACCATGATAGGCATGACATACTTGAAGAACTTGAGATCTTGGATTTTTACCATGGAGACAAGGCTTGCCCTCAAGAAACAGTAATATATTGTGACAAAGCAGCAAAGTCTCCTCCTCTAAGCCAAGGACCTTTCTCTCTACCCACAGGGTATCAGTGCAGTTAAATATGCATACTAATCACTGGAGAGATAACGTGCCAAAATGAGGGATACGGTAAGTGTTCCTTAAGAATTTATAGCAGGGAAAGGTTAACGTGGATAGAAGTGGAGAAGTGAGGATTTGAATCTAGCCCTGAAGTGTGAGTAGGAGTTAGAAAAGTAGAGAGCAGCCCAGCTGGCATTACAAGGGGAGGAAACTATGACGATAACTCAGTGCATGACCAGCCTGGCCATCAGGACATAGTAGTAGGTAAGCAGGGAAGCTGATTGGTAAGAAACTACAAACGGCATACAGAGGAATTCAGGTTTCATTCTGTTGGTGATCGAAAGCAGTGAAAGATTTTGATAGAGGAGTGATACATGTAAGAACATTAATCTGTCAATGTGAGGATGGAATGAAGGGCGAGAGTCCGGAGAGAATGGACCATTTTGAGGGAAGTGCTGGTGATTTATGGAAGAAGTGGAAATAGTCTATGTCATCGAGGCGTAATATTCCTACTGGAAAAATAATTTAAAACCTTATGACCTACCGCAGTTATTTTTTTCTGTGATATAAATGAAATGGCTGTTATGTCTGAAGTTTGAGCCACAGAGCAGGTTGCGTAACACCATACCGTTGCTTTGCTTTGGGAACTTTCTCCCCTTATTTTCTATCCTGTTGTTATTGTGACAGTGTTGAAGCCCTGTCGGATTTTCTCAGTATTCCACCACTAGGGAGAAACCTATGCAAGTGCTCACACAGCCCCTGACCTCTCTGCCTAAAAACATTAGCAGTTCTTCAAGAATGAAAGTGATACAGTCCCTAGTCTGGAATTTCTGGGAAGGCAGAAGAATCCCATCATCTTTTGAGGAAGAATCACATCAATGTAAGATAAAACCTTTATGCAAGATATTGAAGAGGATGAATTGAGACAATGCCACAGTGTTGTCTTCCATCCAGAATGTTCTTCCCTTTAGAAGGAGGGAGAAGATGTGCTCATTTCTCAACTCCTTGAGGCTCGCACCCCAGGAAGTTAAAATTCTAGGTCCTGTCAGACAGCGGTTTCAGGACAGGATGGAAAATGTTCAGTGAGGACTGGGGAAGAGAAGATTTCCTGGTGGTTCTTTTTTTAAAAAAAAAAATATATATATATATATATATTTATTTGGCTATAGGTCTCAGTTGCATCATGTCCAGAGCAGGCTCCAGAGCACATGGGCTCAGTAGTTATGGCCTGCGGGCTTAACTGCACCATGGCATGTGGGATGTTAGTTCACCTGTCCCTGCATTGCAAGGATTTTTAACCACTGGACCCACAGGAAAGTCCTGTTCCTGGTGGTTCTTGAATGGTATTCAAGGTCCTGGAGAAAGCTCATCCATCCCCCCCCTTCAGGCTGGGCAGGATCAACAGTGTCTTCTAGAGACTTCTGAGTGATTTGACACACTGCTGGTCTCCAGCCTCATGGTGGTGGAGTGAGAACTGCTCCTCCTCTCCTGAACCTGAGCCACCCCCCACCCAGTTCCTCCAGAGTCTTAACCCCGTCTACATGTCATAACACAGTCCTTCTATCAGGTCCAAGAGAAGCTCTGTGTGACAATGTATTACAGTACTCAATTTGCTACAAGTAGCTTCTTGATTTCTGAGTCATTCTCACCAAATATTTTGGCATTTTGAGGTCACGCATTCAATGTTGACTCTTTATTTGCCTCTGGGCTCTGCACTTGAAAAGAATAAACATGAAAGCATGTATGGGCTATCCATGGGTATCCTTGAGGCTTTGGTTGCTTCCTTACAGTTCAGTTGTCACACTGACTAGAATCTGAAGCATAATTGTTGCAGTGCTCCACTTCTTTCTTTATTCTGTGAAAGTGTTAGTCACTCAGTCGTGTCCAACTCTTTGTGACTCCATGTGCTATAGCCTACCAGACTCCTCTGTCCATGGATTCTCCAGGCAAGAATACTGGAGTGGATTGCCATTCCCTTCTCCAGGGGATCTTCCTGACCCAGGAATTGAACCTGGGTCTCCTGCATTACAGGCAGACTCTTTATCGACTGAACCACCAGGGAAGCCTTTTCTTCATTGTGTTTCTTATATAACAAGTAAGAACATTTCAGATGGAAAGGATAAAATGGGGCTAGATAAACTACCTTCTCAGAGAAGGAGAACAATCAATTTGGAGTTAAGAGACCTGATTAGCCAAGGACCTTTGAACAACTTAGTCTAAGTTCCTTTTTCTTTTCTTATAAAGATGAGATATTATCAGTTGTGTTTCAATACATCAGAAATGAATGTTCTGAAAAGGAAATTAAGATGGCAATTCCATTTACAAAAAGAATTAGATACTTAGAAATAAATTTAACCTAGAAGGTGAAAAACTTGTACATTGAAAACTACAAAATGTTGCTGAAAGAAATTAAAGAATATCTAAATAAATAGAAAGACATTCTGTGTTCATGGATAGGAAGACTTAATAATGTTAAGATATTAATACTACGAAAGCAATCTATAGATTTAACACAATCCCTATCAAAATTCCAACAGCTTTTTCCACAGAAATGGACAAGTAGTTTGATCCTCAAATACTTATAGAATTACAAGGGGCCCTGAATAGACAAAACAATCTTGAGAAAAGATTAATAAAATTAGAGGACTTACATTTCCCAGTTTTAAAACTTACTACAAATCTCCAACAATTAAAACATGATGATACTGGCATGTACTTTGCTAAGTTGCTTTAGTTGTGTTTGACTCTTTGTAACCCTTGGACTGTAGCCCACCAGGCTCCGCTATCCATGGGATTCTTGATGCAAAAATAATGGAGTCGGTTGCCATGCCCTCCTCCAGGGGATCTTCCCAACAAGGAATCAAATCAGCATCTCTTACATTTCCTGCATTGCAGGCACGTTCTTCACCACTAGTGCCACCAGGGAAGTCCATGATATTGGCATAAGGATAGACATAGAGGCCAATAGAATAGAATAGACAGCCTGAAAATTAACTCTTATATGACCAATTAATTTTCTAGAAGGTACCAAGACTATTCAATAGGAAAATGATAGTCCAACAAGAACTATTGGGGGAAATTGGATATTTTACATGCATACCTTTCACAATAAACATAAAGTCAAAATGGACCAAAAACTTACATTTAAATGCTAAAACTACAAAAATCTTAGAAGAAAATGGGGGAAATCTGCATGACGTTGAATTTGGCAATGATTTCAAGAATATGACACCCAAATTACAGGCAATAAAAGAAAATATAGACAAATGGCACTTCATCAAAATTAAGGACTTTCGTGCCATTTCAGTAATTGCTGGAAGTCCAGCTGGTAGTTAACGATGTAGAAACGGACCTGGTTTGGGAAAGAGTAATCTTACTCATTTCAGTCTGACTGCACATGGTATTTCAGGTTTTAGGTTTTTCTGTGCAGTGACAGTTCTGTTTTTATACTAAAGAATATAGTTTTTCAGAATCATGGACATAGAGAACAGACTTGTTGCCAAGGGGGAGGAGGTTGGGGGAGACATCGAGTGGGAGGTTAGGATTAACAGATGTAAGCTTTTATATATAGAATGGATAAACAACAAGGTCCTGCTGTATAGCACAGAGAACTATATTCAATATTCTATGATAAACCATAATGGAAAAGAAGATATAAAAAGAATGTGCATAGTGTGCACCTGTGGTGGATTCGTGTCGATGTATGGCAAACCCAATAGAGTATTGTAAAGTTAAATTTAAAAATAATTAA
>SJYV01029990.1:1650664-1671249 GCA_006410875.1 Neotragus pygmaeus
CATAATGGAAAAGAAGATATAAAAAGAATGTGCATAGTGTGCACCTGTGGTGGATTCGTGTCGATGTATGGCAAACCCAATAGAGTATTGTAAAGTTAAATTTAAAAATAATTAATTAAAAAAAAAAAAAAAAGAATGTGCATAAAGAAGAATGTATATATATATATAATGCATAACAGAATCACTTTGCTGTACAGCAGAAATTAATGCAAAATTATAAATTATTAATAATTAAACTATACTTTCTTAAAAAAAAAGGAAGAAAAGGCAAAAAAAAAAAAGAGAGAGAGAGAGAGAACATAGTTTTCCTCTTCTCAATAAATGGCACCACCATTTAGCCAGTTGCACCCAAGGCAAGAACCTTTGACTCATCCTTGACTCTTCTCTTTGTGTTACATCCCACAGTCAATCCATCAGTGTCAGCTACACATTTGAAATGTGTCTAGACTCAAACTACTCCTCCTTACCTCCACAACTGTCAGCCTGGCTGGAGCTCCCATCATCTGTCTCCTGGGCCACTCCAGGAGCTTCCTAACAGAGCACTCTCTTTCCTTATACCCTCCTACAGTCAACTCTCTAGCCAGGTGCCAGGGTGATCCTTTTAAAATGTAAGTCGAATCATATCATCCCTGTGCTCAGAACTCTCTAATGGCATCTCACCACATTCAAGGTAAATTCCGAGATCTTATCATGCTGTTGACCCTTGGCAACCTCCTGGATCTCATTTGCCGCTATTCTTTTTCTCTCTGTGTGTGTGTTAGTCGCTCAGTCGTGTCTGACTCTTAGCGACCCCATGGACTGTAGCCCTCTAGGCTCCTCTTCCATGGAATTCTCTAGGCAAGAATACTGGAGTGGATTGCCATGCCCTTCTCCAGGAATTCTTCCCCACCCAGGGATCGAACCCTAGTCTCCCACACTGCAAGCAGATTCTTTACTGTCTGAGCCAACAGGGAAGCCCCACTCTTTTTCTAGCTCACTCCATCTAAACATGTTCTTTTTGCTGGTCCTTCCACACACCAAGCAAACACCTGCCTCAGAACCTTTGATTCCCGTTCACTTTATCTCCTCCCTTCTCTCAGTTCTCTTTCAACTATTTCTCCTCAGGAAGGCATTCTTTATAATTGCTCTAAAGAAAATGAAATACTTTTATATGTATCTACCAAAAATATGTGTAATACGAAGAAAATTATTCAATGCTCATGAAAGGAATGAGAGACAACTTAAATCCTTGGAGAGACACACTTGTTTATAGATTGGAAGATTCAACGTAGCAAAGATGTCAATTTTCCCTAAATCTCTAACACAATTCCTACTGGAATCTCATCAAGTTTCTCTGCAGACATAGACAAGCTTATTCTAAAATGTATATAGAAAGTGAAAGACCCTAGTATAACCAAAACAGTTTCTGGAAAAGAAGAATAAAGTGGGAGGAATAATTTGATTCAAAGCTTACTATAAAGCTACAGTGATCAAGACAATGTGGCACTGACAGAAAGATATATTGATCAATGGAATAGAATAGAGAAATCATAAGTATGCCCCCAAATATGCCCAATTAATTTTTGACAAAGTAGCAAAAGAAATTCAATGGAAGAGGGAGAATCTTTTCAATAAATGGTGCTGGAGAAATTAGACATCATAAGCAAAAATATAAAACAACCTAAACTTTACAGCTTATATAAAAATTAACTCAAAATTATCTTGTAGGGCTTCCCTGGTGGTGCAGTGGTTAAGTTGTCCTTGCAATGCAGGGGACACTGGTTCAATCCCTGGTCCAGGAAGATCCCAAATGCCACAGGGCAACAGAGCCTGTGCACCCTAGAGCTTGTGCTCTGCAACAAGAGAGTACCCCTTGCTTGCTGCAACTACAGAAAGTCCACATGCAGTAACAAAGACCCAGTGCAGCCATTAATTAATTCATTAATCATGCAAATATAAAGCGATAAAATTTCTAGGAAAAAAACATAGGCGAAAATTTTAAAGACTTATGATTCAGCAAAGAGTTCTTAGACTTGATATCAAAAGAATGACCCATAGAGAAAAAATAAATTGGACCTTATCAGAATTTTTAAAATGTTAGCTCTGCAAAAGACACTGTTAAGAGAATGAAAATACATTATAGACTGGGAGAAAATATTTGCAAATCACATATCTGACAAAGATCTAGAATCTGGAATATATAAAGAACTCTCAAGACTGAACATTAAAAAAACAAACAATTTCATCAGAAAATGGGCAAAACTTAGTCTCACTGAAGAGAATATATAGGTGCCAAATAGTCCATCAAAAGATATTCAACATCATTAGTCATTAGAAAAATGCAAATTAAACTACAATGAGATAATCAGGAATACTTATCAAAATGGCTAAAGTGAAAAACATGATTAACACCAAATGTTGGTAAGGCTAGGGACGAACTGGATCACTCACACATTGCTAGGCAATGTAAACTGATACAGTCCCTCTGGAAACCAGCCCCTCTGAAAAAAGCATACGTACACTTACCATACAACCCAAACAATCACACTTCTGGGCATTTAGCCAAAAGAAACAAAGGCTTATTTCCACGCAGGAACTTGTACATCAATGTTCATAGCAGTTCTATCTGTAATATCTCAAAACTGAAAAACTAACCAAATGTCTTTTAATGGGTGAATGGTTAAACAAACTGTGGTACATCCATACCATGTAACACTGCTGCTGCCGCCGCCGCTGCTGTTTAGTCACTAAGTCGTGTCTGACAGTTTTGCCACCCTATGGACTGTAGCCCGCCAGGCCTTTCTGTACGTGGGATTTCCCAGGCAAGAATACTGGAGTGGGCTGCCATTTCCTTCTGCAGGGGAACTTCCTGACCCAGGGATCAAACTCATGTGCCCTGCATTGCAGGCGGATTCTTTACCACTGCACAACTTGGGAAGCCCACCATGGAACAGTAGTCAGCAATAAAAAGGAATGATATATGTAAAAACTTGGACAGATCTCAAGAGATTTATCAACATAAATTGTCATTGTTCAGTCACTAAGTCGTGTCTCACTCTTCATGACCCCTTAGACTACATGCAGCATGCCAGACTTTGCTGTCGTTTACCATCTCCTACGGCTTGCTCAAATTCATGTCTATTGAGTCAGTAATGCCATCCAACCATCTCGCCCTCTATTGCCCCCTTCTTCTCCCTTCAATCTTTCCCAGCATCAGGGTATTTTTCAGAGTCATTTCTTTGCATCAGGTGATCGAAGTACTGGAGCTTCAGCATCAGACCTTCCAAAGAATACTCAGGGTTGATTTCCTAAGGATTGACTGGTTTGATCTCCTTGCAGTCCAAGGAACTCTCAAGAGTCTTCTCCAACACCACAGTTCAAAAGCATCAATTCTTTGGCGCTCAGCTTTTTTTATAGTCCAACTCTCACATTTGTACATGACTACTGGAAAACCCATAAGTTTCACCATATGGACACTTGGCAAACTGATGTCTTTGCTTTTTAATATGCTATCTAGGTTTGTCATAGCTTTTCTTTCAAGCAGCAAGTGTCTTTTAATTTCATGGCACAGTCACCATCCACAGTGATTTTGGAGTCCAAGAAAATACAGTCTGCCACTGTTTCCATTGTTTCATGAAGTGATAGGACCAGATGCCATGATCTCCATCTTTTGAATGTTGAGTTTTAAGCCAGCTTTATAACTCTCCTCTTGAGAACTTCATCAAGAGGCTCTTTAGTTCCTCTTCACTCTCAGCAATCTTGATTCCAGTTTGTGCTTCATCCAGCCTAGCACTTTGCACTCTGCATAGAAATTAAATAAGCAGGGTGAAAATATACAGCCTTGACGTACTCCTTTCCCAATTTTGAACCTGTCCATTGGTCCAGGTCTGGTTTAACTTTTGCTTCTCTATCTGCATACAGGTTTCTCAGGAGGCAGGTAAAATGTTCAAATATTCCCATCTCTTTAAGAATTTTTCACAATTTGTTGTGATCCATACAGTAAAAAGCTTTCACTTAGTCAATAAAACAGAAGTAGATTTTTCCTAGAATTCCCTTGCTTTTTCTCTGACAAAAGATGTTGGTAATTTGATCTCTGGTTCATCTACCTTTTCTAAATCCAGCTCATAATCTGTAAAACAATCTGTAATTTCTCGGTTTATGTACTGTTAAAGACTAGCTTGAAAGATTTTGAGCATTACCTTGCTAGTATGTGCTGCTGCTGCTGCTAAGTTGCTTCAGTCGTGAGCACAATTGTATGGTAGTTTGAGCATTCTTTGGCATTGCCCTTCTTTGGGATTGGAATGAAAACTGACCTTTTTACTGAAAGAAAAAAACAATCTCAAAGGATATCTACTGCATGATTTCATATGTGACATTCATGAAATAATATAATTATAGAGATGGAGAATGAATTAGTGGTTGCCGGGGTAGGGAGAAGCACAAGCTGGAATCAAGCTTGCTGAGAGAAATATCAGTAACCTCAGATATGCAGATGACACCACCCTTATGGCAGAAAGTGAAGAACTAAAGAGCCTCTTGATGAAAGTGAAAGAGGGGAGTGAAAAAGTTGGCCTAAAGCTCAACATTCAGAAAACGAAGATCATGGCATCTGGTCCCNATGTCAGAGTTGGACTGTGAAGACGGCTGAGCGCCGAAGAATTGATGCTTTTGAACTGTGGTGTTGGAGAAGACTCTTGAGAGTCCCTTGGATTGCAAAGAGATCTAACCAGTCCATCCTTAAGGAGATCAGTCCTGGGTGTTCATTGGAAGGACTGATGCTGAAGCTGAAACTCCAATACTTTGGCCACCTCATGCGAAGAGTTGACTCATTGGAAAAGACCCTGATGCTGGGAGGGATTGGGGGCAGGAGGAGAAGGGGAGGACAGAGGATGAGATGGCTGGATGGCATCACTGACTCGGTGGACATGAGCGTGAGTAGATTCTGGGAGCTGATGATGGACAGGGAGGCCTGGCGTGCTGTGATTCATGGGGTCGCAAAGAATTGGACACGACTGAGCGACTGAACTGAACTGAACTGAAGGGATTAGGGAATGGGTCTGGCTATGCCTAGTGCTAGTGGTAAAGAACCCACCTTCCAATACAGGAGACATAAGACATGGGTTTGATCCCTCGGTCAGGAAGATCCCCTGGAGGAGGAAATAGCAACCCACTCTAGTATTCTTGCCCAGAGAATCTCATGGACAGAGGAGCCTGGCAGGCTACAGTTCATAGCATGGCAAAGAGACACCACTGAAGTGACTGAGCACACAGGTGGTCATGCAGATGTAATACCAATGATGTGTCTTGTGATGATGGCACAATTGAGTATTTTTTGGTAACAGTTTTATTGAGACATAATTTATATATGCATTTTGGTACCTTGATTGTGTTGATTACTCAAGGCTACACTTAAGATAAAATTACATAGATCTATGGTGCATGTATGACTGGTGAAATCTGAATTAGCTCTATGGGCTGCACTAATGTCAGTTCCTTGGTTCTGATATCATACTATAATTGCATGAGATGTCAACATTTGGTGAGGTTAGGGAAAAGTGCTTGGGGCTTCCCTGTATATTTCCTTGCAAAGTTCTATAAATCTATAATAATCATTTTTAAAAATCGAGGCCATTTTGGGGAGTTCCCTGGTGATCCAGTGGTAAGGCTCTATACTTTCACTGCTGGAGGCCCAGGGTTCAACCCCTGGTCAGGGAACTAAGATCCCGCAAGCAACACAGCTAGGCTGCCCAAAAATGAAGGCATTTTTAATTGCCTCATCCAAAATAGCACTTCTTCCATCAGGCTCTACCCTCAGAGCTTGCTTTTTTTCCCTAGCTTATATTGCTACCTGACATCACAGCATATGTTATATATACACATGCTGTGCTAAGTCCCTTCAGTCATGTTCAATTCTGTGCAACCCCATGGATTGCAGCCTGCCAGGTTCCTCTATCCATGGGATTCTCTAGGAAAGAGTACTGGAGTGGGTTGCCATGCCCTCCTCCAGGGGATCTTCCTGAGCCAGAGATTGGACCTGCATCTCATGTCTTCTGCATTGGCAGGTGGGTTCTTTACCACTAAGATATAACATATTTTGTATAAATCTGTCCTCTCCAGTAGACTTAGGAAGACAGGAATTTTTGTATTCTCCATTGTGCACCCAGTGCTGAAATGACATCTGGCACATTATCTTTCTTGAATGAATGCATGTGTTTACCAACTTTCCTAGAGGTATATGTTTCATTTCCTGTGTCTATACATAAACTGGCCTTTACAGTCTCCTGCCAGAAAACATGTTTATCCGGGTATTCACCTCAGACTCTACACTTAGAGGAATTTCAATTGCATTTTCCCCAATAATAAAACTTTAATATATGCAATTCTCTAGTGGGAAATAAGCATTTGATCCCATTCTGTTCATTCCTTCCCTTCTTCAATTGGGCCCTCTGGGAATATGTCTTCATTTAGTGTCTTTCTGGGATAGTTAAATCTCCAGCTATGGGAAGAACTTCAGCTAAATAAAGGTCTTTGAATCTGAATGGCATTGACCCTGTGTTCCTCATAAAAAACTTTAGGAGGTCAAGTCTTCCGACCGAGTTGTTCAAATATGTAAAATGAAGAAATTTTATAAGAAAAAACGCCCAAAGAACAATTATTAAGGTCTCAGGCATCTATCTTGTTACAAATGGTCATAATATATTTTATTGTGCATCTGTGGTAGACAAAATAATGTGTCCTAAAGATGTGCGCTCAGTCATGTCCAACTTTTTGTGGCCCTATGGACTCTATCCCACCAGTCTTCTCTACCCATGGAATTTCCCAGGCAAGAATACTGGAGTGAGGTGCTATTTCCTCCTCCTGGAGATCTTCCCTACCCAGGTATCAAACCCCTGTCTCTTATGTCTACCTGCATTGGCAGGCGGGTTCTTTACCACTAGGGCTACCTGGGAAGTCCTAAAGATGTACACATCCCAATCCTCAGAACCTGTGAATATGATGCCTCACGTGGTAAAAAGGGATTTGACAGAAGGATATGATTAAGGGTCTTGAGACGGGTAGAGAAGCCTGGATCATGCAGGTGGATCCAATCTATTCACATGGCTTCTTAAAAGCAGAGAACTTTCCCAGCTACAGAAAATAAGAGAGAGTGGTAAGAATGACTTGATTTGCTGTTACTGGCTTTGACAATGGAAGAAGTGGACTTAGAGAAGCTGAAAAGGCAAGGAAAGTGATTCTCCCTTGGAACTTCCAAAAGAAATGCAGCCCTTGCCAGCACCTTGATTNGAAAATAAGAGAGAGTGGTAAGAATGACTTGATTTGCTGTTACTGGCTTTGACAATGGAAGAAGTGGACTTAGAGAAGCTGAAAAGGCAAGGAAAGTGATTCTCCCTTGGAACTTCCAAAAGAAATGCAGCCCTTGCCAGCACCTTGATTTTAGCCTGGGGAGACCCACACCAGATTCTGACCTACAGAACTGTATGGTAATAAGCACGTGTTGTTTTATGCACTACATTTGTGGAGAGTTGTTATATGCCACCAGCCAAAAACTGATATAGAATCTTAGTGATTATAGCTTTTCTATTAGCTTTGCTTGTAAGCAACAGAAATCCAGTTGAACTTCCTTAAGCAAAGAAAGCAGGCTTTTCTGTGAGTACACAGAGTGTCTCCAGGAATCCAAGACAGGACAGCCGTGGAGCTGCAGAAACATGGTAGGACCACAGTGAAAGCTGCTTCCAAGAGGATTCTTCCTCTGCTCCTGTTTCTCTGCCCCTCCCTCAATCTGTCTCATTCTGCTCTTTCTGCAAACAGGCTTTCTCTGTTACTCAGTCCATAAGGTGTTGAGAAGCTGAGTCTCAGATTCCTTTTGTTTCCTCTTTCTCCACCAGACCAGTGGCCCAGGCTGTGACCAGAATCTCATTTTCAGTTCCAAAGTCCTGCAGAGGGAACTCTAGCACAGTTTAGGCTAGAAGCCTGTTATGAGTCAAATTGTGTTCCCCTCAAAAGATATGTTGGATCCTTACCCCTCCAGTAATGTAGAATGTGGCCTTATTTGGATATAGGGTGGCTGCAGAGGTAATTAAGATGAGGTCATACTGGAGTCGGGTGCGCCCTTATCCCAATATAACTGGTGTCTTTATAAGAAGAAGAAATTGGAACAGAGACTCAGAAGGAAGAACACCATGTAAAGATGAGGAAGGGGTTGCAGTTATGCTTCCACAAGCCAAGGAACGCCTAGGGCTATCAGCAGTTGGAAGAAGGCAAGTGAGGAAGATCTTCTAGAGGCCAGAGGGAGCACGACCCGGCCAACAGGGTCTCAGAACTCTGGCTCTCAGAACTATGAGACAATAAATTCTGCTGTAAGCTACCCAGTTTGTAGTACAGTTGACTCTTGAACAACATGGGTTTGAACTGCACTGCCACTTACACATGGATTTTTTTTTTCAATAGATACTTCCTACAGTACCATATGATCAGGGTTGATTGAATTCATAGATGTGGAACTGTGGATCCAGAAGCTGATCATAAAGTTCTCTGGGGATATTCAACTATAAAGGGTGTTGGTGCTCCAACCCCTACGTTGTTCAAGCGTCAACTACACTTTGTTCCAGCAGTCCTAGGATACTAACATAGTGCCCAAGCTTGATCCAGTCAATTCTGTCCAGGAGACCAAGTCTTACAGTACAAACACAGCTTCTCAAGACTCACCCCTATGGCTTGGGGGTAGCAGGGCCAGTTTCCAAAGAGGGAAGAATCCTTGTGAGCTGGGCAGAGGCACAAAAAGCTGTCCACTCTAGTTCTCGACTGCTAGAACACATACGAACATTCTGATTTTCATTCTCATTGTTTGTTTTGCTTTAAAATATTTTTACCCTCTGGAATGAATTGCAGTGTATGATGTGAGATATGGATCAAAGTGACTTCTCTTCCATAATGTAATCCATGTGTCCTGACAACTTTTATGAGTGATGACCCCTTCCTCTCATCATTGTGTGGCTTCTGGTCAATTAGTCAGTGAGTACGGAAGATTAAAACCATTTCTGGAATCTCTATGCTATTCCACTCATGTGATTGACCAAGTTCCTGGTATGGTAGTGAGGAGACACTAGAGAGCTTGACTTCCAACCTCAGTTCTACAGTGTGGTTACCCCTCTCTCAGTGTTTTATCTATGGCAATTTGGAATATCTAATTACTCTTAATGTTATGGGGGGAATGGGTGGGGGACATGGGTTTACAAAATGTTCTTGACGTTTTTAGAATAACGAACCAGAAGAACTCTCTCTGAACAGCTATGCTGTTGCCCTTTTTGAAACTGGCCCCTGGCCCTGTTAACAAATCTGGTCTTTGGGATGGGAACAAGTTAGAAAACAGTTAAGGATTCACCCATCAAATTTTGTAATAAATATGTACCTGACACATAGCAAGCGCACAATGTTAGGTAACTATTAGGTGAAGGCCAGACAACACCTATGTCAAACTCTTGCCAATATTCAACAACAATTCTTTCCTACATTTCCTCCACCTTTAAGTCATGCATGTAGTGGGAAGGGGATGTGACCAACTGAATAATGGCCACTCCAAAATGTCCATACCTAATCCCAAGAATGTCTGTATGTATAATGGTAAAAGGGACTTTATGCTGCTGCTGCGAAGTCACTTCAGTTAAATTAAGATCTTAAGATGAGAGATGATCTGGATAATTTGGGTGGGCCTTTCTCTCCACTTCTGCCCATTCAGCCAGATTTCCATCGCTCCAACAATCTTCTTCCATTCATTTACCTTTGCAGCCTAGCTTTGCTAGCTATTCAAACTATAACAAAACCAGACAGCATGTTAAAAAGCACAGATATCACTTTGCCAACAAAGGTCCATATAGTGAAACCTATGGTTTTTCCAGTAATAATGTACAGATGTGAGAGCTGGACCATAAGAAAGGCTGAGAGCCAAAGAACTGATGCTTTTGAATTATGGTGCTAGAGAAGAATCTCAGAGAGTCCCTTGGACTGCAAGAAGATCAAACCAGTCAATTCTAAAGGAAATCAACCCTGAATATTCATTGAAAGGACTGATGCTGAAGCTCCAATACTTCTGCCACCTGATGTGACTCATTGGAAAGGCTCTGATGCTGGGAAAGATTGAAGGCAAAAGGAGGAGGGGGAGGCAGAGGATGAGTTAAACAGCATCACTGACTCAGTGGACATGAATGTGAGCAAACTCTAGGAGACAGTGGAGGACCAAGGAGCCTGGTGTGCTGCAGTCCCTGGGGGTGGCAAAGAGTTGGAAAAGATGAGACTAGGGTTATTAAATTGATAGAAATTCAGGGAGCAAATTAAATTGAAATGTGAAATAATGATGAGAAACCCTTAAAAAATTGATGCATTTTCTCCTCCAGTATCAGACCAAAGAGAAAGCAAGCTAAAAAGACACTGAGAAAGGTATCTAGGTAGAAATACTGAATTGCGCTCCTGCACATTTAATGCTCAGGGTGTTATAAGCCCTGGTACTCTGTTGGAAATTCCTTACTCCTGCACAAGCCTGAAGGCTAGATAATGAGAGACAGTAAAGACTTAAGTAGTTCGGGTTCAAGAAATCTGGATTTGAATCCTTGTTCTGCAGACTAGCGTTCCTGGTGTTTTCCTCCTAGAGGCTCTAAACTGCCTACCAGGTAGCTCCTCAAAGTTTGTGAACCAGGAACGTGTGTCACTCCGACTCCTAGTGCGGACTTCTGGGTCCGCATCACCAAGTGAAAGAGTATAAAATGCCTAGCTCTGGCTCTATCACAGCGTTCTTTTTTTTACTTTTCTCTCCCAGAATAAAAGGCCCTTAAATTTTTTATTTTTATTTTTTTCTTTCCGTTCTGTTACTAGCTGGAGCTAAACATTGGCTGGGCCCCAGGCGGCGGCTGGAAAGGCGCCCTCCCAGGAGCAGAAGGCTGGCTTAGGGGAAACTGGGGGCGGGAAGACAGCTCGCGACGCTGCCCAGCGCGGGACGGCTTCTCCCATCTTTCCCAGCCAGGCCAAGGCCCTAGCGTGAGGCCCCCGACCGCAGAGCGTGGCGAGGAGACTTGGGGGACACTCACCGGGTAGTGGGGTCACGCAGCCCCACGCCCCAGCCCGCCCGCGCAGCCCTACACTGTCCTCGAGGCCGGGGGGCGGAGGCGCCGGCCTAGCCGCCACGGGGGCGGGGACCACCCACGGCGCCGCGCGGCCCCGCCCCGGCCCCGCCCCCCGGCGCTCCAGCACAGCCTCCCTGCCCGCCAGGCTCGCAAGCTCCTCTCCGCGCGAGGAAACCCCACGCCCGGATGGAAGATTTTTTTTTTTCCTGAGTTTTCCCTTTAGTCGGGTGGGCCGCGGCACCCAGCTCCTTCAGATAAAGATGGAAGAGAGGGCTAGAGGGTCTAGACTGGTAGTGAAGAGATGGCCTTCTTGCTCCTCATTCCCTTGCCCCTCCCTTCCCAGCGAGAGGGCTGGACTGGGATTTATCTACTTAATCCATCTGGAAAGTTTTGGGTAGCAAGTTAACTTATTTTCGTTCGGAAAAAAAAAAATTAACGTCGCGTTTGGGGATAAAATTACGCTGTTCCCATATCCGAATTGGGGATCTCTCCATCTCATTTAAATCGGAGAGGACGAAGCTGTGGGAAGGGAGTAACGCATCTGCTGGAGGGAGGCGGGGTGGGTGATGGGACGGGCGAAGTACAGTAGCATTTAGGAGACTGTCGCGTCCCCTCCTGGAGGGAGGCCTCCCTCTTCTCCCCCCGCACCCCACCCCCTCTATGGCTGGGCTTTTCTCCCTCACCCCCGCAACTTCTAGTTGCCAGAATGGAAAATTCAGAGTCCATCCTAGTCCAGGTCAACAAACTTTTATTGCCATTTCTGGCTCCCCCAGCCCCAGCAAGATCCCTGCTTACACTGAGTTCGGCTGCAGAGGAATGGCGGTCGTGGGCGGGTGTTAACTTCTCTTTCTCTGCACACTGCCAATGTTTAGAAAGAAAATCCACTTACTGGGCAGGGCGGGCCATACAGGGTGGGATTCAAGGGCGCCTACGGCTCAGTCCCACCTCTGCTGGCTGCAGATATAGACTATGGTTCCAAACATTTTTCAAGGGTAAGGAGAAGAGATGAATTTGGTTGCTGTTGTACCCCTTGCCCTTGCTGCCACGTTTCCATGGAAATGAAGGAGGGGCAGGATGTAGCTCACTCTGACTACCTGGGAGGGTGGCAGGACAGGCAGTTAGTAAACACATCGCCTTCCACTCCTACCCAATACAGAGTGCTGTCCCCAGTCGACCCCCAGGCTCATTGCCTGCTCCGCCCCAGTCCCTTCTGGAGCTGGTATCATGCCAACTGGACTCCAGGCAGGGCTCGCTGGCATCAGTAAGAATCTGAGTATGTTGGTCAAGCTCAGTAGCAGCCCTAGTAGGGCCGTCAGTTGTCATGGCTTGGTGAAAAGCCCAGTGCCCCCCACAATTCTGTACAATTGCTGTTGCTCAAGCATCTGTCTCAGACAAAACAAAAACATAACCCAAATGATTGAGGTTAGAGAGAATACAAAATAACAATGCTGAGAGCTGGGATGAGGAGAGGAGGCACATCCTTCTCAGACTAGAGCCACCTGTGCACCCTGTCTTCTGCTGCCTGGAGTTTGCTTCCTCCCACTGGGCTGTGGCTTGCAGGGCTGGAATCCAATCTCCACTGGGTGCCGGCAGCTGTAACCACTGCTGTCGGTTGATGAGGCTCGCCTGCTGCCCTACAGAGGAGGTGCAAGATGGATCTTCAGTACCATGGGTCCGCCCGGTGCTGCTGATTGTAGAGCTGTAGTTTGATCTGATCTTTGATCTGACTCACGAGGATCATGGACAGCAGGATTCCCACCAGCTGGAAAAGGTAAGGAGGAAATGGGGCCTCAGCCATGAGTGATGGCCTAGTATTCTCTGACTCAGTCTTCCCAGTGCAGTCAGCACCTGCCCTTCAACAGTGTTAGTGCCTGAGTCCCAGGTGCCCTCCCCCAAGCTAAAGGAGTCTTTACAGAATTGTGGAACCGCAGTTTTACAGGGTCAGTTACCTGGGGGATGGCCAGGCCCAGTGCCACACCACCAAGTACGAAGAGGTTGCTATGTATCCAATTGACCAATCTGTCAATACAGCCGTTGGTGTAGATGACTTTACTAGCTTCCAGGTAGTCAAGGGCCTGCATACCTTGGCCACACATGGTGTTGATCACTGCCTGGGGAGAGAGTTCAAAAGCCAAGTGGGACTCCCATTCCTAAAACTTTTTCTTTGGGGCCCTAGCTGATGGGCCTCCCACCCTGCCTAAACTCCCAAATTGTTAGAGAATACATGTGGAGGATGCTAGGTTGGAAGTTGCTAAATGCAGACTTCCCTTCTTCTGGCGGTCTGAGTTCAGTTCTCCTTGCTTTAGAGACCTGGGCCTTCTGGGCCGCCAAGTGGGCTACAGAAGTGAAAGATTGACAAAGCCATCAGACTGCAGCGAAGAAAAACATCTGACGGCTGTTCTGCAGAACTGACTGGCTGAGCCAGGGGATGGAGATTCCCGACGGCAGCTGCCCTAATCAGAAAGAAACTCAGAGCGCTGTGGGAGGAAATGAGGCGGGAGTGTGCTCACCTGGTTGGGGGTAGGCAAGCAACAGGAGTAAGGCACAGAACAGCGCTCTCGGCTGGGGTTGTCTTCTGAACAGTTGAAATACATGTTCAGGGACCAGTCCTTGTAGGAAATCCCGCCACAGCAGCTGAACTGCAACAGAGCCCATCACAGGGGTGAAAAACCCCCCACCCCTTACACTGAGGTGACACAGGGAACTCTCAAAGCAACCAGAAGTCTATGGCAAGCTTCTACTTGTAAGTTCAAGGTGTGTTTAAATACAGCCTTGAAACTTTGAACTCAAGCTTTTCAGTGACCTTCACCTGAAGAAGTTTTCTCTTCTTAATTTCTATTACTTTATAGGTTTTGTTATAACTTCTTGTGTATATATTTTGTTTTACACACTCAACTATAAGCTCCTTGAGGGCAGTTTCTGGTTTTGCATTCTTGCATAGCATTTGTTGTTTAGTTGCTAAGTTGTGTCCGACTCTTTGTGACTCCATGGACTGTAGCTCACCAGGCTTCTCCATCCATGGGATTTTCCAGGCAAGAATACTAGAGTGGGTTGCCATTTCCTTCTTCAGGGGATCTTCCCGACCCAGTGATCGAACCCAAGTCTCCTGNCCGACTCTTTGTGACTCCATGGACTGTAGCTCACCAGGCTTCTCCATCCATGGGATTTTCCAGGCAAGAATACTAGAGTGGGTTGCCATTTCCTTCTTCAGGGGATCTTCCCGACCCAGTGATCGAACCCAAGTCTCCTGCATTGGCAGGCGGATTCTTTACTACTGAGTCACCAGGGAAGCATAGAGCCTGGCAAAAGGATATGTTCCCCAAATACTGGCTGAAATAATTAAAGGATCAGTGCTACAAACATTTGTCTTAATGTAGAGAAGGCACAGGCGGGGACTCTTCAATGTTGTGGGCCCATAATTATACCATGAAAGCAAATAGGATCCAAGTTAAGGGTGTTACACCAAGTGAAGGGGAACTCAGCACTGGTCTCAAAAGCACTTTTGTTTCAAAATATAACTTCTGACTCATAGCAGCATTATTCACAAGAGCCAAAATACAGAAGTGACCCAAAGTGTGCACCAAAAGACAAATGGATTAACGAAATGTGATATATACATATGATGGAATATTATACAGCCTTATAAAGGAAGAAAATTTTGGCACAACCCACAACATAGATGAATGCTGAAGATATGCTAAGTGAAACAAGCCAGTCACAAAAGGACAAACAGTATTCATTGAGACAGAATTTCATAGAGACAGAAAATAGAATGGTGGTTTTTAGGAGGAGTGGGGAAATGTAGAGTTAGTGTTTAATGGGTATGGAGTTTCAGTTTGGGAAGAAAGTTTTGGAGATGGATAGTGATGATGGCTATACAACAGTGTAAATGTACTTAGTGCTACAGATCTGTACACTTAAAATGGTAAATTTGATATTATGTATATTTTACCACAGTTTTAAAAATGTAACTTTCTAATTGGTGATATAAAAAAAAAAATCTCCCAGTTTCCCCCATGAGTAATCACTTATAATGGTTTCTTTTATATCCTTCCATATTCCATTTGTAAATATGAATACATATTCTTTCCTCTTTTACACAATTGGTAGATTATTATATATACTGTTCTATGCCAGTAAAAGTACTTTTAAAGCTATGTATAACCCTTTCCCAGAATCCGTTACTATGAGGTAATGAAAAAGCCCACAGACCTTGAGGGTGAGTTGTCTCTTGGGATAGCATTAACGTTTACCCATAGCTTCCCAGACCACTAGATGACCACCCCTCTCTCAACCTGTACCTCCTTCTGGCCAAAATCTATGAGGTTCTGAAGGTCCAAGTCATCTCGGTAGTGCACGATGGCATTATTGATAATCTCACTCACTTTGCCCCGCACCTGCCAGAAACATGAGGAGGGAATCAGAACACAGGACTAGCCCCTAACCTGCTCCCCTGCAGAAACAGCAATAGACGGTGCTCATCTTTCTTTCTTTAAGTCAACCTTGAAGTCAGAACCAAGTCCTAGCAGGGAAGAGGGCCAGTTCCGAAGCCCATGCATCCCTGGGCTCCCTGGTACCTGTGGGCAAGAAAATGCTGATCTGCTGTTGCCATGTCTCAGAGCCGCATTTCAAGATAAGCCAATATTTATCCATTTCTGAGTACTATTACACAAAATACTTGACTGATGTAAAGCAGTGAAACTAGTTTGAGTGTGTGTTGAGGGGGTGGATTGTTTTTAGTAGAAAAGGACTTACTGAGCTAAGACACTGACCTCTAGTGGACATAAGAGAATTGCATCTCTTTCAGTTCAGTTCAGTCGCTCCGTCGTGTCCAGCTCTTTGCCATCTCATGGACCACAGCACGCCACCCAACTCCCAGTTTACCCAGACTCATGTCCATTAAGTCGGTGATGCCATCCAACCGTCTTTTCCTTTGTTGTTCCCTTCTCCTCCTGCCCGCAATCTTTCCCAGCATCAGGATCGTTTCAAGTGAGTCAGCTCTTTGCATCAGGTGGCCAAAGTATTGGAGTTTTAGCTTCAACATCAGTCCTTCCAATGAACACCCAGGACTGACCTCCTTTAGGATGGACTGGTTGGATCTCCTTGAAGTCCAAGGGACTCTCAAGTCTTCTCTAACGTTTTTGAGTACAGATCTTTTCTCTGTATCATTTTTAGGATTTTACTAAGTCAGAAGGACTAGGACACTCTGAATTGACTCAGTGGCTCTCAATTTCATAGTTTTTAAGCATGCTTTCTTCCTTCTTGCTTTATTACTTTTCTCAAAATTTCTTCCATAGTCCTATACTCTGCCCCTGGCAATCAGCTGCTTTTGGAAAGAATTCTGGTTTTTAATTAAAAGGGCTGCCACTGAATGGCAGACCACTTCCAGATATGGTGAGAGCTGTTCAAAGTCTTGTTTACTTCCCCCTTTTCTTACTTTTGTTTATCCCAATAAATAATTTTTAAAAGAAATAAGAGGCTCTTCATGTTGTCCGTGACCCACTTGATAAATGAATTTTACCCAATCGTTTGCATTAAAGTTTGCAGACTATTTTAACTTTGGTTTCATAGAATTTATTTTCCTCTTGGCCTCTCACACTGTCAGAGGAAAACACCTTGCAATCTTGAAATCCTTTTTAAATATGGTGACTTTAAAGGGCATTCATTTTATCCCTAAGGACAATCT
Organism: Neotragus pygmaeus; assembly: GCA_006410875.1. Taxonomy (NCBI): domain Eukaryota; kingdom Metazoa; phylum Chordata; class Mammalia; order Artiodactyla; family Bovidae; genus Neotragus; species Neotragus pygmaeus. Next base: position 1,667,444 of record SJYV01029990.1, read on the forward strand.
TTCAAAGGCTAATGCTCCTCAGGGGAAGGACCACTATGGTTAATTAGTCAGGCTGAGCACAGGCAGGAACCTTCCCTTCCTCCCTCTGGTTCACATTTGAGTAGGCCTGTGACTCCCAGAGTTACCTTGTCTGAGAAGACGAAGCCCAGGACCCCAGCTGCCAGCTGTAGCAGGAACACGATGGTGAGACAGAGAGAGAACTGTGGGGGAGCAGGTGGCAAGAGGAGACAGTCTGTTACCGCGCTGGGCAGGGGTTTCCCAGGGCCACAGGGACGCCTGGGGGCCACAGGCCACTTCTCCTAGACACCCCCCACTGCACAGTGTGGGGCAGCTGCCTCTGGGACGCGGTCCTGGGGGTGCTCGCCCTTGCTGGGTTACCTGGGCTGAGCTCTACAGGGAGGAGTGGCCAGCACAGACCAGGGGGCAGCAAGGGACAAAGCAACTGGAAGGTTTCAGGAAGGAGCAGCACGGGGAGGAGGGGCCCGGGCCTTCCCAGGGGTCGCCCCTGACCACTCACCGTCTGCAGGAGGCAGATGTTCTCGCGGAGAGAGCCGATGCAGCCGCAGAAGGTGAGCAGGAACATGAGGACGCCCACCACGACCAGCAGGATGGCCGGGTCCACAGCCAGGCAGGCCAGCGCCGCCTCTGGGGGAGGGGCTCTTGGTCTGAGCTGGTGCCCACTGAGCAGGGTGCCAGGGGTGGGGTGGGGTGCCCCCAGAACTGTCCTCCTCCCCTGGTGGGGGACTCTCCAGTGTGGCTAGGAAAAGGTTACAGGGAGCAGTACTGCCCTCCCACAGGGAAAATACCAAGGGCCCGGAACAGTCTGTGGCCTCTTATTTGAGGAACTAACAAAGTAAGAGCCTTTATTCCCAGGCTTGAGAGAGGAGGAACCATTTTCGCTCCAGAAAAGAATTAGAATGGCATTAAGCTTGCTGGCTCCTGCATATTCTGTTTCCTGGAGACTTCGTGTAGAGGAATAGGAATGGAGGTTGAGTTTCTCCTGAACAGAGTGAAGGGAGGGCTGAAGCCTCGGGTTAGTCTTTGCACCCAGAAGCCTACCTTCTTCCCTAGATATGCCCTAAGCCTAAAATGCAGGCAGACCTCAGAAGATTCGCAGGAGCTCGGGGAAATCCAGAACTGGCCTGAGTGGCCAGGCGGAGTAAGCCGCCAGAATTTGGCTAGAGGGTGGCGGCCTCCTATAGCTCCATAGTTCTGTGAGGAGGAGGGTTGAAGGGCCAGGGCTGAAAGAGGCAGAGGAGAAAGGGGCAGGCAAGAGTCATGGGGAGATGGATAGGAACTGTAGCTCACCTGCGTGCTTCATCAGCCGCGCATAGACACCCACAGCCACCATCACCATGGAAATCACCTGTGGAGACAGGGAAGGAGCCACACTCTGAGGTTTTGGAAACCGGGGAGCCCTGAGAGCCGTGAGTAACCTTGGAGGAGAGGAGGAGGATGACGATTCTTCCTGGACCAGAAATGAGCATCTTTCCCCCCCCAGTGATACTGTTGATAGAATCCAGCAGGGCATTACCTCCATGAAAAGCCTGTATCAGGATGATCACATTTAATTCTCACAACAGTTATCTGGTGAGGCAGCTATCTTCCCCATCTGACAATACAGAACAGCAGTTAGCAACATGGGCTTCAGAGTGAGGTGAATCTGAGCCCATGCTGGACAACTCTCTGAACTTCAGTTTCTGTATCTGGGAATTTGTTTTTTGTTGTCGTTGTACTTTTTGGCTGTGTCGGGTCTTTGTTGCTGTGTGGGCTTCTCTCTAGCTGCAGTGAGCGGAGGCTACTCTGTTGTGGTGCGTGGGCTTCTCACTCCAGTGGCTTTTGTGTTGCACAGCACAGGCTCTAGGCGCACAGGTTCAATAGTTGTGGCTCTCAGACTTTAGAGCGAGGGCTAAGTAGTTGTGGCATATAGGCTTAGTTGCCCTGAAGCATGTGGAATCTTCCTGGACCAAGGATCAAACCCATCTCCTCTGCATTGGCAGGTGGATTCTTAGCCACTGGACCATCAGGGAAGTTTCTGAAGATGGGAATTTAAAACAACTATATCTAATAGGATTACTGTGAAGATGAAATAAAAGAATGCATGAAAAGCATTTAACAAGATGCCTAGTAATAAATATTATCTATCATTACTAACTGGGGCTTCCCAGGTGGCTCAGTGGTAAAGAATCTGCCTGCCAAGCAGGAGATGTGAGGGTTTGATCCTTGTGCTGGGAAGATCCCTTGGAGGAAGAAACAGCAACCCATTCCAGTATTCTTGCCTAGGAAATTCCATGGACAGAGGAGCCTCGTGGGCTGCAGTCCATGGGGTCACAAAAGAGTCAGACACGACTTAGCAACTAACAACAAATCATTACTAATGGTTAACTTGCCCAGGGTCACATAGAAACTGTGAAGTTCTGAATTTGAATCCAGCTACTTCAAAGAGAAGGTCTTCAAGCTGAAGCAGGCCTGAGTAGATGCTCCCAGGTCTCTAACCCTCTTGGAGGTCAATGTGGTGTCAAATGTAAAAATGAAAGTGCAAACCAGAGTGGAAGAATGCTTGCACATGAATGCACTGGTGTAAAATAGCAGAACTACCTTACAAAGGAAACTTTGTAAAGTCTGATTCCAGGGTTCGGAAACAGAGAAGTTTAGACCTTTCAAACTTCCTGGCTTCTCTCTGTGAAAACAAACCCATCAAAGAGCACCAGGGCTCCCTAAAGGGGCTTTCCCTGTGCCCTTGCCACAGGCCTCCAGGAGTGCAGGGTGACCCTGTGTGCGCACCCTTCCTTTATGCCCAGTTCCCAGGCTGGTGCTAAGCAGCAGCTGGCTGTCACCATGGTAATAGCTGGGGCCACACTCTGGCTGGAGGGAGTTCTCAGCAGGAACTTGACCAGTTCGGTGGGGAAGGACAGGGCTGGCTGGACTCCGCTGTCCTGCAAGACAGAGACCAGCTGAGAAGAAACATCTTGGGGCTTTGGTGGGAGAAGGGAATCGAGCCCCTATAGCAGGACAACAGGTCAGACTAGTCCCTCAGTAGAGAGAGATTTTCTTTAGCGAACTCTACCAGCTGGCGCATTCAGCAGGAAATGGGAAAACCTTGTCTAAAACCATGTCTTTTAGGACCCTTCTCCTTGATCCCCAATCGTCTGACATCACCTCTGCCTTGGGGGCCCATGCGTTATGTGCTGGCCCTCACACTCTGTGTCCAGGAGCAAGGGAGCTGCTTGCAGAGAGCTGTGGGAGGGGCTCGAGGTGCCAACTGGCTTCTTATCCCACAGCACAGCCAAGCTCAGGGAGCAAGGGGCAGTGGGTGGGAGGTGAGGAAAACCCACAACAGAGATCCCGGTCATCGTGCCAACCCAGAGACACAAGCCCTTTGCCAGAGCGATCAGGCATCTCTGTCTGCCCTTTAAAACTCACCACAGCCAATTCTGATTCTGAACATCACTTTACTGAGTCATTTAAAAATATGCATCTGCTCTTTATTTAAACAGGCTCCTTGCTGTTTTTTCACATGTTAAATTTTCACTGGGGTGTATAACTTTTCACAGAGACAGTCTCTGATGAAATCCCCACACAGCTAAAACAAGAAAGGGAAAGTAAAGAGATGCCATGTGTCCCAGGGTAAGTTCATTCTTTTTTTTCATTCATGCTTTTAATTATAGCAGCTGTTCTGTCTCTATCTGCGGTAGGTAGAACAGTGTCCCCCCCAGAGATGTCCTGTCTTAATTCCCAGAACCTGTGAAAATGTTACCTTACATGGCTGGCGGGGCTGTGCAAATGTGATTCACTTAAGAACCTTA
>SJYV01029990.1:1671345-1722139 GCA_006410875.1 Neotragus pygmaeus
TATAAAATAAATATAGCAAGTTATTGGGAAAAAAATGTGGTCAGCATCTGCTATACTTAAGCTTTCTGGTTATTTATAAAATCAGTTGTTTCTAGTATCACTTGCTCACTTACTCTTTTTGGCTGTGTCTATAATATTCTTTCTATACATATCACTTCACCCTCTAAGAACAGCAAGGAATAGCGTAGGCAGGCCAAGCTCTCTGGAGGCAGGCTACGTCAAGAGTTTCCAAAGAGGGGATGTAGGACCAGAATGGTTCAGCATGAGGAAGGAACCCTTCCTGCAAAAGTAATGAGATTTAACCAGGGGAAAATGACATTTTTAACTTAGAATGTGCCAATCACTGTTCTAAGTGCAGCATGTCTGAAAAGTTAGGAAACACAGGATACATTGATTTTTAAATTGTATGTTATTTAGCTTTTCAAATAATATGTTTAGTTTTTTAAAAATTCAAGTCATCTTTTCAGGGAAATATCTCTAAGTTTGAAGCAATGGATACATTCATTACTGTAAAAAAAAATGTTTCTTTCATATATGTATATGTTACCAAGCCCAAGCTTGCTCTGTTTGTCTCACGACAAGCCAATAAATTGGGAGACAAGTTGTTGGAGCAAGGAATGATGACTTTCATCAGAAAGTTAATAGACCAAGAAGATGGCAGACTAATGTTTCAAAAAAAAAAATTATTCCTTCAGTCCAAATTCAGTGTCCTTTTATACAGAGGAAGGGGAAGGGGAAGGGCCCAGTAGGATGCCACTAACAGTTGCTCACCATCAGTTGCTCACTAACAATCGCTAACTAAGTGTTGCATTCTTAGCGGAAGTGCCTACTGTGATGCCAACCCATGGCTGAGAGGGACCAATGGCTGAGAGCTCGCTCAACAACAGTCGTGCCTATTAAACACACACACACACACACACACACACACACACACACAGAGGCTTCTGTGGTGGCTCAGATGATAAAGAATCTGCCTATAATGTGGGAGACATGGGTTCAATCCCTGGGTTGGGAAGATCCCCTGGAGGAGGGCATGATAACCTACTCCAGGGTACTTTGTATATAATTTTCCCTATATTTCTAGAATTTTTAGACACGCTTTAGTGTATTGTATTTTTATAGACTAAAATTGAACCTATTGCTTTAAATTGGGGTTGTCCCAGAGTTGAAAAAAGATATTGATGATGTTATTTGAAAAGTTAATATATGGTTTAAAAACAAATTTTTCGTGTTTCTCGATTTTCCATAAACTGTATGTTTTACAAATATTAATTCAGTTAGTCCTTTCAATGATGACATGAAATAGGTGCTATTGTCCTTATTTAACAAATGAAGAAACTGAGGCCAAAAGAAGTTGCCTAACTTGTCCAAGGTTATAGACACAGACACAGCCAGGAAACTGTAGAGGAAACTAAGCCCACCTAGATTTGCTCTGGAACTATGCTCATAACCATTGAAACCTACTGCCTCTTACAGAAAAAGTACATGAAGAAGCAGTGACTTGGAACTGTCTGGGTCCATGTAGGATCCAGAGTCTGATTCTAAGGAAGGGAAGGGAGGCTGATATTAAATAAGTAGTATTGTTTCCAGGATGTACTGAAGTCTTCATACAGCTCTCTCATGATTACTAATGTAATGCTAATGAAAAGTGGTAAAGAGATTATATTCTAAGATTTGTATCAACCCCCTCCTCAGTCTCCATTTCCAACAACTGCCATTTCCCATGAGAGTTTTAAACAATATGTTCTAACTCCACCAGATGAGAAGGAAATGCCCTGCTCAGATAGAGTCCTGCAAAACAGAAAAACTTCCAGGCAAGTCTAAACAGTGGTTTGCACATTAGCTTCTTCGGAAAATAGGTGAGTTTTCTTTGTCCCACAGTGTCTTAATTTTTTTTTTTTTTTGGAATGCCTTTAGCTTGGGCTTACCCTCTCCAATTAGCCACAGTCTTCACTAATCCTAAGTATATATTCAGGCAGCTTCAAAAACTGTACTTCCTCTCTAGCCCTTGGAGAGAGAGACAGAGACAAAGTGAAGAAGAGAATTTGTGCTGCTGGAGTAATACAGCCAATGAGTAGTCAACAAAGAATGATTCAAAGAGTTAGAGGCATGTCAATAATGGGATAGAGGCAAGGTTCACAGGTCAGGAACATGTTGTAGGGGAATCTAAAAATCTAACATATTGTATTAGCCACTCAGTCGTGTCCAACTCTTTGTGACCCCATGTCTGTCCTTGGAATTCTCTAGACAGGAATACTGAAGTGGAAAAAAAAAAAGAGTACTGGGGTAGGTTGCCATGCCCACCTCCAGGGGATCTTCCGCACCCAGGGATCAAACTGGGGTCTTCTGTGTTGCAAGCAGATTCTTTACCATTTGAGCTACCAGGGAAGCAACATGTTGCAGCAATGACAAAAAGATGATCCCGATGAACATGTGAATTGGCAAAAGATCCTGGGAGACTTTGGAGTTCTTTCTGAAGCAAGACTGTAAACCAGCCAATGAAAGGAAAAGTCTCACTTGTACTCACTTAGGAAGTCAAAAGCACCAAGGTCTGTTAGAATCCAGTGAAAAATTCCAGGTATACTCAACTTCCACTGACAGTCATCCTTCTAGATCACAGAGGATGGAGGAGAGACAACGCAGAACTCAGTGAGGCAGCAGGGAGGAGCCTCCAGTCTAAGGTGAAGAGGTAAGACTGTGTGTGCCTTTGGAGAAAGGAAGATCCAGAGAACTAGGGAGTCCTTGAAAACCAGAACAGATTGTACCGAGGAATAGCAAGAAATGAGTTTGGGGCTGAGTATATGTGTGTGCATGCTAAGTCACTACAGTCATGTTGGACTCTGTGAGATCCCATGGACTGTAGCCCGCTAGGCCCCTATGTCCACAGGATTCCCCAGGCAAGAATACTGGACTGGGTTGCCATATCCTCCTTCAGGGGATCTTCCTGACCCAGGGATTGAACTGGTGTCTCCTGCATCTCCTGTACTACAGGCGGATTCTTTACCACTGAGCCACTGGGGAAGCCCCAGGGCTGATTATGAGGGTTTCAAAAGATGGGCTGAAGCTTGCAGGCTGTGTGAGCAAGAAACAAACAAGGTTTGGAATCTGGAACCCTGGAGACCTTGGAGATATTTTCTGTAGGGTATCTGAACCTAGAGCTAGAGTAGGTGTGAGAGGTCAGAACAGCAGCTCTGGGTTTGGGACTGGAGGAGGTTAGGAGAACCTAACCAGCACATCAGAAGGAGCTGGCCTTTGTCTGTAGAAGAGGGTCTGGCTATGGAGGTAACTGGTTGACCCAGGGGTGGCCTTGAGCGAGGTGTAGTCATCCTGAAGTTGGGACTGAGCTGTGGACTGCAAACTGGGGGAAAGGGACATTTCCTATCAGAAGCAGCCTTAGTGTGGTATAGGATAGAGCACTGTTCATTTTTGTGTCAGTCGAGAGATTCCTTTCCTCTGTTTCTCACTCTTACTACCTTGCCTGAAATTCCCTCTGCTTTCTAATCCAATCATAATCTAATCCTGCTTTAAATTAAGGTGTTTATTCATTTATTAAAAACAAATATTCCCAGGAAGGACATCCAGCCCAATATCTACACTTCATAGCATAGATGTCATACTTTTTGGAAAATGTTTATTCTGTATACTTTCTATTCAACCATCCAGAAATCAAAGTATGATCAAGCTCAGACAGAATCTCTGGAATTTGAAATTTGATCACAGCTGATTTGAGGGGAGAAAATGTTTCAAACGCTTGTGTGAGTAGAACTAGATCCTTGTCCATTATTTTCCAAGCCCAGCACACATTCCCACTGCTGGAACCGGTATTCTAGATTCCCTTTGGGAAATTACCCTACCTTCTCTCTCAGGCTAAGTATCTAAGGGGGACATCTACTCTTTGGGCCTGGAGTTGAGCATATGACTCTGTTCTGGTCAATCAGAACACATGGATGGGAGTGGTTCAAGTTCAGAATGAATGTGGTAAAGGAGAGGAATATAACTGAAAGAGATTGCCTCTCTTTTTTGCTAGGACCCCTAGCATTACAGGTGAACAGCTGCCACTGAGTGCCACGCACGGATTGAAGTTAACATCGAGGAGAGACAGGACTGAGAGATGGGGTGAAACTAAGTCCTGGTAACCCTGTTTGAGTTCACATATCCAATAATGCCTGACATTAGGCCTCTCCTTAGACTTTTCAGTTAGGTAAGTCAATAAATTAGTTGGTTTTGGTTTAGTCAGGTTGAAATGGATTTCCAATAGCTTGCAATTGAGAAAGAATTGCTTTAGAATGAACATTTGCACTCCCACATCCCAGTTCACATGTTGAAACCTAATGCCTAGTGCAGTGGTATTAGGAGACAGGGTCTTTGTGAGGTGATTAGGTAATGAGGCTGGTACCATCCAGAGAGCTAAGCCTTTTGCTTCAGCCATATGAGGAAACGGGGAGAAGACAGCCTTCTCCAAACCTGGAAGCAGATTCTTGTCGGACGCCAAATCTGTTAGGTTCTCTGACCTTGGATTCCCCTGTAAGAAAGAAATTTCTGTTGTTTATAAGCTATCCAGTCTGTGGTAGTTTGTTATAGCGGCTGAACCAACTAAGACAAGGACTGAGTGGCCCGATATTCCACCCTGTTGTGTTTCGCAGATATTATCAATATTCACCTTTTCTTAGGAATCCATCCTGTATGCAAGATCCCCATGATGTAGCCAGGTCTAGGATGCCTGTCTTTATAGCTTAGACATTGACTGCACAATTGCCTGATGACCTCCTTTCAGCAGCTCAAGCAGAGAGAAGCACACAGCAGGGCTGTTTAAAAGGTGGGGCTGGTGTACGGGGATGATCCAGAGAGACGTTGTGGGGTGGGAGGTGGGAGGGGGATTCGGGATTGGGAGCTTGTGTACACCTGTGGTGGATTCATGTCGATGTATGGCAAACCCAATAGAGTATTGTAAAGTCAAATCAAAAAATAAATAAATAAATAAATTAAAAAAAAATAAAAAAGTCAATTGGCAATTTGGGAAACCTTGGTTTGATCCCTGGGTTGGGTAAATCCCCTGAAGGAGGGCATGGCTACCCACTTCAGTGTTCTTGCCTGAAGAATCCCCGTGGACAGAGGAGCATGTCATGCTGCAGTCCACGGGGTCACANTTAAAAAGTCAATTGGCAATTTGGGAAAAAAAAAAAAAAAGGTGGATCCCCAAGGCTGACTATTGCTAACAGCTAACCTCTGTTAACTGCAGTAACCAAAGTGGGCCTGGGCAGTCGGGAGGAAAATGACTCCCCCCTGTACTGTGGGCAGCTTTTCCTGCAGTTGCTGGACCCCAGGAAAAAACCCACCACCAATTCCTTACTGAGGTGGGAAATAACCCCAAGATGTTTGACTCTCCGAGTTTGGGACAACCAAGAAATGAGTCAGCTTTCTGGAGAAAATAGTCTATGAATCACTATCTCTACCAGGCCTCCACCACCCCACCCCTACACTAGTGAGGGCTATGCATTTCTTTAAAGAGCATAATAATAACCTTATATTGGAAAGGCATTGAAGTGCTGTACCTTTTTCAAAGTACTTGTGCATTCATTATCTCATTAGGAAACCAGCTTTGCTATTTTTTTCTTTCAGAGTCATTAAAAAGAAAAAACTCATATCCAGCAGAGAAATTTTGTATGTGGCTTTCAATGAGCCTTGAGAGGACAAAAATCAGAATTCAATCCAAGAGTGAAGCTTTCCTGAGAGCCACAGATATAATCCTTTTCTCTTATGTCAAACACAAGAAGAGGGCAGAGGCTAGATTCTAGAGGACAGCACTGAGTGGGAGTTGAAACCTGGGTTCTAGCTCCATGTCTGCCACTAAGTAGCTGTGTGACTTAAACAAGCCCCTTAATCTCTCTGGGCTTCCGTTTCTTCCTTGTAAAATGGTGTCATTGAGACTTCTTGGGGAGGTTGGCCTTGATACTTCCTGAAGGCTCTGAGTGTGTACGGCTTGGGGAATAGAACAGCCTAAAGGGACTGATTTATAAGCAAGTCGGCACGTTTTAATAAGGCCAACTGCTGTTCTGGGGTGTGCAGAGGGGAGCCCCTATCCAGGGTGCCAGCACTCGTGGCACAGTATGGCACAGAGCTAGCAGGGCTGATTCTTCAGAGACTCCAGAGCCTCCCTCAGGACAGCCTCTGAGGGTAGTGGTTGGTTAGTGGTGGTTATTTGGTTAAATGAAGGATAAGCACCTATCACAAAGTTCTGGCTTCCTGATTGATCAGAAAACTCTGGCCTGTGGAGCCACAAATGTTAGTATAGCTCTTAGAAAAGAGGGAAGTAGAACCCTGGCATTTTTCTGAAGGCATGGCCTGTGTAGGGCTTGGCAGGCCAGAGTAGTGGTCCCTACTTAGCAAACACACACCAGCCCAAGAATTTTTCTTGTGGAGTCAACAACCCTTTCCTCCAGCAAACACTGCCCAGTGGGGAGGTAAATGGATCCTTCACCCCCACAGACCCCTTCTGTAAGACTGTTGTTCAGTTGCTAAGTCATGTCTGACTCTTTGCTACTTTCTGCAGCACACCAGGCTTCCCTGTTCCTTCACTATCTCCTGGAGTTTGCTCAAACTCATGTCCATTGAGTCGGTGATGCCATCCAACAATCTCATCCTCTGTTGCCCCTTTCTCCTCTTGCCCTCAATCTTTGTCAGCATGAGGATCTTTTCCAATGAGTTGGCTCTTTGCGTCCAGGTGGCCAAAGTATTGGAGCTTCAGAATCAGTCCTTCAATGAATATTCAGGGTTGATTTCCTTTAGGATTGACTGGTTTGATCTTGCTATCCAAGGGACTCTCAAGAGTCTATTCCAGCACCACAATTCAAAAGCATTGATTCTTCAGTGCTCAGCCTTCTTTATGGTCCAACACTCACATCCGCACAGGACTATCAGAAAGACCATAGCTTTGACTATGTGGACCTTTGTTGGCAAAGTGTTGTCTCTGCTTTTTAATATGCTGCCTAATGTGTTTGTCATAGTTTTCCTTCCAAAGAGCAAGTATCTTTTAATTTCATGTCTGCAGTCACTGTCTGCAGTGATTTTGGAGCCCAAGAAAAGAAAATCTGTCACTGCTTCCACTTTTCCCCCTTCTATCTGCCATGAAGCGATAGGACAGGGATCTGTAGGACTCTACTTTCCAATATATCCTGGCTTGTCCTTCCTTTTCCAATGACTACTTTGAGAGAATAGAATATCAGTGGTTTATCTGCCTAGTGCCTGAATGATGTCTCCTTTGAGATCAAGGACTATGATGGATCAGAGTGCCTCTTACATTAATCAGCACTGTTTTGGCTCTGAGCCTTTCTTCAAGTCGCCTCCTCCCCATCAATAAAACAAAACAACCAACTAATACCACCACTACACAGCAAAACCCCCTAACCATCCCAATCTGTATCTTGTCCTCAGGAAAATTTTCTTTGTTCCTAAACTAATGTATGCTGAAGTACCGATAGATGCTAAGGCTTATTACTAACCCACTCCCTGTCACTGTTCCAAATATGTATTTGCGTCTTAACAGGGATATTGGATCCTATTTGGCAGAAACACTCCCATTAAAGGAACAAACTTGTTTTCAGGGCCCAAAATCAGTCCTATGATGGGAAATATTTTTGTCCTTAAGGAAGGGCCATTTTGGTCCCTCCAGTTACCGAAAGGAGGCTGGGTCCTGTGAGGTCAGAGCTATTGGAGGGCAGCCTGGCCAATCAGGACTTGCCCAGAGACAGCAGAGTCATCCGATTCATAATCAGACCTGCAAGTTTAATACCTAGAACAAGATCTGCCACATTGCATTTGTCAGCCTCCCTGTATTTCACAAAGTTATTTTGTTGTTTCTGGGATATTCTGTCTTTCTCCTTAAATCCTGACCCAGCCTCAGATGCCCCTGGCTGTATATGGGCTGTACAATTTAATACTGGGATGTGGAACATTGGCATCCCCTGGGAACCCCTCAGATTTGTCTGCCCTGTGCCCCTCCACACGCCAATCCTATGTCTATTACAGATTCTCCCCCTTCCCTAATCCCAGGACATCATGGCCTGACCTTAAAACAGGACCAGAGAAAGGGACCATAATTCCATTAAGTAAAACCAAATTTGAATTAATTGCAGGAGACCAGCTGAGTTGCCAGAACTTCCAGTTCTTTGTTACAAAGGAGCAACCTTCTGTCCCAGTTGTTTGTGGACTCTTGAGTTTGGGTTCTAGGCCAGTACTCTCTGCCACTCCCCTTGTCCCACCCACTCCTTACAAGGTTGAGAATGTCGTTGTGAATAGGAGATGGCCCGATCCTTCCATTTGGAAGTCAGCTTGATTCTTTAAGGGGGAGGTTTAGAAGGATCAGACCCAACTGGGGGACAACCTTAAGTGATCAGATGCTCTGAGTTTTGCTGGCCTATATTGGCGTTAATACACAAACATAGGCAAAATATGAAAGTGTTTGCACTGACATATAAAATATGGTGGCCAAGAGAAAGTAATAAAGCAAATAAACAAATATAAGGAAGGTTAAAAGTTAAAGTGTCCTGTAAATTTGGAATTCTAAAATAGCACAGAGATCCAAGGGAAAACCAATACCACTCCATCCACTGTCCTTTCTCACTTCCACAGCCTGGATGGTAAGTCCAGGAGCTAAAGCAATGGGAAAGAGCCAGCCCTCTTCCAATTGCTGATTCATCCTGCTTGGAGCTGCGAGGTCCATGCCTAAATGCGCTGATTATAACAGTGGTCACTTCAGGCCTCTCCTGTCCACTCATCTTGTCGTCTCCATTTCCTGCTGACAATTTGACAACACAGTAAAGGCCATGGTGAACCCTCTGGAGAGCAGCAGCACCACAGAAATTTGTTAGGTCACAATGTAGAGATCAGTGATTAGCCTTACTAATGATTAGTGGCGAAGAAAATTATGGGGTCCATACAAAAAGAGATATGACTGGGAAGAAGGAGAAAGAGGGAAGACTAGGGCTGAGGCTGAAGGAAGTCTATCAGCCAAGTGCAGTCCAAGGCAATCTCTGCAGCTGTGTCTGTGGTTGAGTGGACTCTTGCACCTGGGTGGGTCCATGCAGACCTTGCCCAGCAATAAAGCTGGAGCAGCCAAACCCCACTTATTTTATATGAAAGAAGCTTTATCATCATCTCTAGGCTTCTAAGACCTCACCACTTTCCCCTAGTTTATTATCCCAGAACCAGTCTTGAGATAATACAGGCTATGGAAAAGACTCTTCTTTCAGTTCTCTGACTCACACACTAGCCAGCAACTGTCATGACGGCCAGCACTGAAAGAGCAGAGTGACTCTGGGTTAGCTTTGCTTCATGCAAAAATAAAATATAGAAATCTGGATTTTTTTCCCTGAAATGATTAATTTGGGAGGTCACTATGTATCAATGTTATATTTTATTGAGGTATAGTTGACTTACAATGTTGTGTTAATTTCTTCTGTACAGCAAAGTGACTCAGTTATACATGTATATGTTATTTTTCATATTCTTTTCCATTATGATTTATCACGAAATATTGAAAATAGTTCCCTGTGTGGCTCTGTTTTTTTTTAAAAGATCATCTTTGGTATAAAATAATATAATCATTTTTAAAAGACTTGGGAAAAACAACCAAAGAAAGGAAATATTCCTACATGACTCCATCCTCTTAATGCATCTATCACATGCTAGCATTTAGAGATTTTCTTTCCCATCTTTTCTCCTATACATATTTTCCCCTTCTAAGCATTAGAGGATTGTTTTATTTTAAATCTGAAAAAAATGTAATTGAAGTACATGATAAAAGTGTGAAATAAAAGGTAACAGTCTCTCTCCTCTAGCTTTATCCCCAGTGACCACTGTCAATGCTTATACATCTTTTCAGGAAATAGCTTTTTATATAGGGTGTATGGCTGGATTGGCGTGTGTTGTGAGAGGCTAGGGCAAGCGGCAGATTTGATGCTGTTTGGGTATGGATGCCTAAAAGTGTGAGCAGCACCTCCTTAGTGTTAGAACAGCAAGTGCAAAATTTGGGAGCTGCCAGGGATGGTGTATCTGGATATATTACTAAAATAAATGACAAAAGAACTATAGAGAGAGTCCTGGTGCTATTAGAAATTCTGGATCTAGCTCATTCTGAGCTTGATCCATGACCCTAGCCTTTCTATAATTTAATTGTTTGACCTTTCTCAATGTTCACAACCAATGAATTTCCTGTCTGCTGAAATGTATTTGAATTGAGTAGATGTCTTAGGTCAAAAAAAATTAGCACATTCATCCTAAGCATGTTTTTCTCTGTACAATTTTCTTGTCTGTAATTTTCTTCCCATTTTCACTGAGATATAACTGACATACAGCACTGTATAAGGTGCACACCATAATAATTTGCCTTACATAATCATGAAATGATGACCAAAGCAGGTTTAATAAACACCCATCATCTCATATAAATACAAGATTAAAGAAACAGGAAAAATATGTTTTCCTTGTGATGAGAACTCTTAGGATTTACTCTGTTAACAATTTTCATATATAACATTATAATTAGCATTAACAGCAGTGTTAATTATATTTAATATCATATTGTACATTACATTCCTAGCTCTTATTTATTTTATAACTACTACCGTGGGCAAGAATCCCTTAGAAGAAATGGAGTAACCATCATAGTCAACAAAAGAGTCCAAAATGCAGTACTTGGATGCCATCTCAAAAACTACAGAATGATCTCTATTCATTTCCAGGGCAAACCATTCAATAGCACAGTAATCCAACTCTGTGCCCCAACCAGTAATGCTAAAGAAGCTGAAGTTGAATGGTTCTATGAAGACCTACAAGACCTTCTAGAACTAGTACCCCCAAAAGATGTCTTTTTCATTATAGGGGACTGGAATGTGAAAGTAGGAAGTCAAGAAATACCTGGAGGAACAGACAAATTTTACCTTGGAGTACAGAATGAAGCAGGGCAAGGCTAACAGAGTTCTGCCAAAAGAACGCAATGGTTATAGCAAACACCTTCTTCCAACAACACAAGAGAAGACTCTACACATGGACATCACCAGATGGTCAACACTGAAATCAGATTGATTATATTCTTTACAGCCAAAGATGAAGAAGGATTACATAGCCAGCAAAAACAAGACCAGGAGCTGACTGTGGCTCAGATTGTGAACTCCTTATTGCCAAACTCAGACTTAAATTAAAGAAAGTAGGGAAAACCACTAGACCATTTAGGTATGACTTAAATCAAATCCCTTATGATTATACAGTGGAAGTGACAAATAGATACAAGGGATTAGATCTGATAGACAGAGTGCCTGATGAACTATGGATGGAGGTTCATAACATTGTACAGGAGGCAAGGATCAAGTCCATCCCCAAGAAAAAGAAATGCAAAAAGGCAAAATGGTTGTCTGAGGAGGCCTTACAAATAGCTGTGAAAAGAAGAGAAGTGAAAGGCAAAGGAGAAAAGGAACGTTATACCCATTTGAATGCAGAGTTCCAAAGAATAGAAAGGAGAGATATGAAAGCCTTCCTCAGTGATCAGTGCAAAGAAATACAGGGAAACAATAGAATGGGAAAGACTAGAGATCTCTTCAACAAAATTAGAGATACCAAGGGGACATTTAATGCAAAGATGGGCTCAATAAAGGGCAGAAATGGTATAGACCATGATGCAGAAGATATTAAGAAGAGGTGGCAAGAATAAACAGAAGAACTATACAAAAAAGATCTTCATGACCCAGATAACCACAATGGTGTGATCAGTCACCTAGAGCCAGACATCCTGGAATGTGAAGTCAAGTGGGCCTTGGAAAGCATCACTATAAACAAAGCCAGAGGAGGTGATGGAATTCCAGTTGAGCTATTTCAAATCCTGAAAGATGATGCTGTGAAAATGTGGCACTCAATATGCCAGGAAATTTGGAAAACTCAGCACTGGCCACAGGACTGGAAAAGGTCAGTTTTCATTCCAATCCCAAAGAAAGGCAATGCCAAAGAATGCTCAAACTGCCACACAATTGCACTCATCTCACACTCTAGTAAAGTAATGCTGAAAATTCTCCAAGCCAGGCTTCAACTGTACATGAACTGTGAACTTCCAGATGTTCAAGCTGGATTTAGAAAAGGCAGAGGNTTTTTTTTTTAATGTATTATTTGTATGAAAAGTATAAACCTATGACAGTACAGTACTCTATAGCCAATTGTGTTAGTGGGTACCTAGGCTAACGTTTTTGGACTTATGAACAAACTGGGCTTATGAACATGCTCTTGGAATGGAACTTATTCGTATGTAGGGGACTTACTGTACAAGAAACCCACATTTTAGGAAGAATGATGAGAGTCTACAGCATTTGAGCCATGACCCATGATTCCCTTAGCCTTCCTCTCCCAGCTTTTTGTTATAGAAACTCTCCCAGAGAGTTCTCCTTTTAACAAGAAGATTCATCCCAGCTCCCAATCTGTGGCTAATTTCACCCTGTGAGAAGTAGACTGTCAGAATTCCCACCCTCTAGTTCTCTGTTATAGGCATGGCAGGCTGAGAATACTGAGGCCTCCAGTCTTACGGCCCTTTCCCAATCCTATTGTAGAGTGGGGGTTCTACACCAGAAGGAGCAGGCAGAGGAGATCAGTAGCTTCCACCCCCTACCTCCACCCACTGGAAAAGCAGGATGTTGCTCCAGGAAAAAAGGGGCCCCGCCCCCAGCCCTGATGCTGTGGGTTCTGCCAAGGAGGAAAGGCAACCTTTGAGGACAAAGAGCTTCAGAAGTCTGCTTAAGACGGTGTTGGAACAGAGCCCAGAGAATTCTGCCTAATGGTGTTGTGGAAAACAACAGTCATGACGTAGAACAATTAAGAGGAGCTGGTAGCTCCATGATATAAGCAAAATAGCATTGTGGCTAGAAATTTAATAGAGAACCAGGGAAAGAGGAAGAAGTCAAGGTGCACCCGCATGGAAGCCTGTTTAACTTTAGGGATCAGAAAGGCTGAGCGCACGTGCCTGGCTGTTCCCACTCAGGGGCACTCAAGACAGGGCATGGAGCAAACTTGAAAACTTCTCCAAGACACACACTGGCTGTTAACACAGGGCTCCTTATAATATGGGGCGCAAATACAACTTCTGACCAAACACTGACAGAACAATAAGCTACCAGGGACAGCGCCTGGGAAAGTAGTCTCAAAAATAAAATCAAGGCTTTCCTGGTGGTCCACTGGTTAAGAGTCTGCCCGCCCATGCAGAGGACACGGGTTCAATCCCTGGTCAGGGAAGATCCCACATGCCTCTGGGACGGCTAAGCCTGTGCGGCACAACCACTGGGGCTCCGCACTTAGAGCCGGTGCTCCATAACGAAAGAAGCCACCTCAGTGAGCAGCCTGTGCTCCGCAAGGAAGAGCAGTCCCCGTTCACCGCAACTAGAGAGAGCCCTCAAGCAGCAGCGGAGACCCAGTGCAGCCATACATGCGTAAATAATTTTTCAAAGAAAAGTCAAATCACACTCACACCTGGTAGTTGGGATGACTGTGGGCATGCCCGAGGCTGCACCATATCAGGAGTGATCAGAGTGATATCTGATCAGAGTGATATCTAATAAGTTATATCTGGACAAACATGGGGCAAAAAAGTAAACTCCCTTAATGTCACAGTAGCCTCCAAATCCAATGATAAAGGGTAAACATATAACTGGCTAAGGAGCTTTAAGTGCAACCTGCAGCCAATAAGTAGCTGAGGCCAATCCAGGGCAACCTCAGTTAGCCAGGCTAAAAGATAAAAACAAGGGGAAACTGTCTGAGCAGGAACAACAGAGGCTGCACATCAGAGGAGTAATAAACTTTGCAACATTGAACAATGCATCAGTCAAACCATTAAACAAACAAATGATGATGAAGCAAACAAGAACTACAACCCTCTGGGATGGGAAATCAGCATCCATTGTTTCTACAATCTATTATCCAAAATGTCCACTTTTCAATAAAAAATGATGAGACATAAAAAGAAACAGAAAAGTGTGACCCATCCACACAGGAAAAAATCAGAAAGTGGAGACTGCCTTGAAGGGTCCGGAAGGTGTACTTAGCAGATGAGGACTCCAAATCCTTGACTATTTGTTGTTTCTGCTCAGTCACTTATCCTGTCTGACTCTTTGCGACCCCATGGACTTTAGCACACCAAGCTTCAATGTCCTTTACCATCTCCTGGAGCCTGCTCAAACTAATGTCCATTGAGTAAGTGATGCCATCCAACCATCTCATCCTCTGTCATTCCCTTCTCCTCCTGCCTTCAATTTTTCCCAGCATCAGGGTCTTTTCTAATGAGCGGGCTCTTCACATTAGGTAGCCAAAGTATAGGAGCTTCAGCTTCAGCATCAATCCTTCTAATGAATATGCAGGATTGGTTTTCTTGAAGATTGACTGGTTTGATCTCCTTGCAGTCCAAGGGACTCTCAAGAGTCTTCTCTAACATCTCACTTCAAAAACATCAATTTTTCAGCATTCAGCCTTCTTTATGGTCCAGCTCTCACATCCATACATGACTACTAGAAAAACCATGTGCTATGCTCTGCTTAGTCGCTCAGTCATGTCCGACTCTTTGCAACCCCCTGGACTCTAACCTGCCAGGCCCCTCTATCCATGGGGAACCTCCAGGCAAGAATACTTGAGTGGGTTGCCATGTCCTCCTCCAGGGGATCTTCCCAACCCAGGGATCGAACCCAGATCTCCTGCATTGCAGGCAGATTCTTTACCATCTGAGCCACCAGGGAAACCATAACTTTGACTGTACGGATCTTGGTTGGCAAAGTAATGTCTCTGCCTTTTGCTGTCTAGGTTTGTCACAGCTTTTCTTTCAGGGAGCAAGCATCTTTTAATTTCATGGCTGCAGTGACCATCTGCAGTGACCATCTGCAGTGATTTTGGAGCCCAAGAAAATAAAGGCTGTCACTATTTCCATAGTTTTCCCATCTATATGTCATGAAGCAATGGGACCAGATGCCATGATCTTAGTTTTTTGAATGTTGGGGTTTTAAGCCAATTTTTTCACTCTCTTCATTCACTTTCATTGAGAGGCTCTTTAATTCCTCTTCGCTTTCTGCCATAAGGGTGGGTATCACCTGCCTATCTGAGGTTAGTGATATTTCTCCCAGCAATCTTGGTTTCAGCTTGTGTTCATCCAACTCACATTTCACATACTATACTCTGCATTTAAGTTAAATAAGGAGGATGGCAATATATAGCCTTGATGTACCACCTTCCCAAACTGGAACCAGTCCATTGTTCCATGCCCAGTTCTAACTGTTGCTTCTTGACCTGCATACAGGTTTCTCAGGAGGCAGATCAGTTGGTCTGGTATTCCCACCTCTTTAAGAATTTCCACAGTTTGTTGTGAGCCACACAAAGGCTTTAGCATAATCAATGAGGCAGAAGTAGAGGTTTTTCTGAAATTCTCTTGCTTTTTCTATAACCCAACAGATATTGGCAATTTGATCTGTGGTTCCTCTGCCTTTTCTAAATCTAGTTTGAACATCTGGAAATTCTTGGTTAATGTAGTGTTGAAGCCTGGCTTAGAGAATTTTGAGCATTACTTTGCTAGAATGTGCTGCTGCTGCTAGGTTGCTTCAGTCATGTCCATCTCTGTGTGACCCCATAGACAGCAGCCCACCAGGCTCCTCTCTCTCTGGGATTCTCCAGGCAAGAATACTGGAGTGGGTTGCCATTTCCTTCTTCTGCAAGCATGTGAAATCAATGCAATTGTGCGGTAGTTTGAACATTCTTTGGCATTGCCCTTCCTTGGGATTGGAATGAAACTGATTTTTCCAGTCCTGTGGCCACTGCTGAGTTCTCCAAATTTGCTGACATATTGAGTGCAGCACTTTAATAGCATCATCTTTTAGGATTTGAAATAGCTCAGCTGGAATTCCATCACCTCCACTAGCCTAGTTCATAGTGATGCTTCCTAAGGCCATTATAAATATGTTCAAAGAACTAAAGCAAACCATGCCTAAAGATTTAAAGGATTTATGATGACAACATCTCATTAAACAGAGAATATCAATAAAAAGATAAAAACCACAAGATTCAAATTGAAATTCTGGAGTCCAAAAGTACAGTAACCAAATGAAAAATTAACTAGAGGGGCTCAACAGTGGATTTGATCTGTCGGGAGTAAGAATCAGTGATGTTGAAGATAGATCAATAGAGATTATGTAATCATAAGAACAAAGAGAAACAAGGATGAATAACAATGAACAGAGCCTTGGAGACGTGTGGGACACCATTAAGCATACCAGCATATGCGTAATTGTAGTACCAGGAAGAGAGGAGAAAGAGATAGAAAAGAATATTCAAAGAAATATTTGAAAACTCCAAACTTTATGCAAAGCACTGGTTGACATATCCAAGGCATGACCCGATTTCCCTTTATAGCTCATAACCAAATGCAATAGGAAAGATATAAACTGAAATAGAAACCATTTCTTACATATGACACCAAAGCACAAGCAATGAAAGAAAAAAAGTAGATAAATTGGGATCATCAAAATTTCAAACTTTTTTTAATTAAAAACTTTTTCTGCTTTAAAGAACACCATCAAGAAAGTGAAAAGATAATCTACAGAATGGGAGAAAATATTTGTAAATCATGTGCTTGATATGAGACTTGTATCTAGAATATTCTACAACTCAATAATAAAAAGAGGAATAACTCAATGGGCAAAGGATCTGAATAGACATTTCTCCCCAGAAGATACAGAAATGGCCAACAAGCACTAGTCATTAATAGTCATCAGAGGGTGAATTTTATGGTATTGAGTTATAGATTGTTTTAAAAAGCAATGACATAAAATTATATATATAGGATTGTATTGCTGGGGCTAGAACATGTAAAAATGTAACATATTTGACAATAACAGCATGAAGGAAGCAGGTGGGAACAGAGCTGTATAGGAGTGAGCAAATGACCCCAGATAGAAACTCAAATCCATAGGAAGAAATAAAGAGAAACAAGAAGAACAAAACAGAAGGTTAATAGAACAGCTCTGTAATATATAATTGTTCTCCTTCTCTAAGCCTCTTTAAGTAATAATTATAGCAATGTATTCCTGGGTTTATAATATACATAGATGTAATATATAAGACAATAAAAGCACAAAAAAGAGAGAGTGGGGATGCAGTTATTTAGGAATGAAGTCTTTATTTCACTGGAACTATTTAAAATATAAACCTCTAGGTCTGCTGAGTCAGAATTTCAGAGGATGGCCAGGGCTTTCTCGGTCTGTATCATGCCTTTGTGTGAACTCAAAGGCTCCCCTTCCTCTCATCAAACGTAACTTCACGCCAGCGCCGCTGGCTCAGGCAGCAGAACATGAACCGGCTCAACCACCCGCTCCCGCTTCTACACTGAATGATCTGCCCAACCACATAAGTGAGGTGACCCCAGGCCACCCCAGGCCCACATCTGTAATTTTAAAATTGTTCCTCTAATAATTCTAATGTATAACCAGGGCTGAGAACTGCTGGATTAGGGAAGCATTCAAAAAGAATCTGAGGTATCAGGGAACAGATAAAATGTAAGCTGCGATTGTTGGGAAGAATTGGAGAGGGGACTCAAGTTTTTAATCCCAAAGACTGAAAGAATGGTAACAGAAATAGAGTGGTTGGAAGGAAACTCCTGATTTGGAGGGGATTTGTTAATCGTGCTGAATTTGAAGTTATGGCAAAACATGAGGGATGTTCGACTGACAATTAGAAGAAAGATGGTCCCAGAATTGAAAAACTGTCTATTTAGGGGTCATTATATAACATGTCATGTCATGTGAAGTTGCTCAGTCGTGTCTGATTCTTTGCAACCCCATGGACTGTAGCCTACCAGGCTCCTCCCTCCATGGGATTCTCCAGGCAAGAGTACTGGAGTGGGTTGTCATTTCCTTCTCCAGGGGATCTTCCCGACCCAGGGAGCAAACCTGGGTCTCCCGCATCATTATATAACATAACAGTAATGAAAATAGTGTTTATAAAAAGCCTGTTATTATATTGTTAGTCACTCGGTTGTGTCCAACTCTTTGCGACCCCCATGTACTGTATGTAGCCTGCCAGACTCCTCTGTCCATGTGATTTTTGAGGCAAGAATACTGGAGTGGGTAGCCATTCCCTTCTCCAGGGAATCTTCCCGAACCAGGGATCAAACCCGGGTCTCCTGCATTGCAGGCAGATTCTTTACTTTCTGAGCTGCCAGGGAAGCCCATAAGAACAAACACCGTGCTTTTCTTGTGCTGGTCAGTGTATACAAATATCAGTAGCAGTGGGCATAAAGGTGATGACACAGACAGCCACTGTCCCAGGGAGGTGTGATTTACTCCTCAGGTGTGTGGCCAGCAGTCTGGGAGGGGTCAGATGAGAGCAGGGAGCAGGAATTGAGGGGGCACTGGGAGCCTGGTCTTGTTACTGTAAATTAAATGTAAATTAAATGTAAATTACATGTAAATTACAGACCACAAAGCCTGTAAGCAGTGCTGACAAGCAGCAGGAAATTAAGAAGTGGCTGTCACCTGAGGTCTCAGGGCATGACCCTAGCATCTTAAAACAGGAAAGTCTGGGTGTGTTGGAATTTGGACCCTATGGACTGGCCCTGTTTGATAAGGTGACTCAATTCCTCTGTGTGTGTGTGTGTGTGTGTGTGTGTGTGTGTGAGTCACTCAGTTGTATCCAACTCTTTGTGACCCCACATCTAGCCCGCCAAACTCCTCTGTCCATGAAATTCTCCAGGCAAAAATACTGGAATGCGTAGCCACTCCCTTTTCCAGGGAATCTTTCCCACCCAGGGATCAAACCCGGGTCTCCTACATCGCAGGCAGATTCTTTACTGTCTGAACCACCAGGGAAGCCCTACTCGGTACTCAGACACTTGTGTCAATGACACCTGTCTCTGTGGTCACGGGCACACAATTACAGTCATCCACCCTGAGCTCTGTGCTGTGGACAGGCCCCAGCCAAATTCCGGGCTTGCCCAGACTGGTGAACAGGTGTAGGTGGTTAGCCAGCTTGCCCTTCTGGGCCTTACCTTCAGGACCACCATTCCTGTAAGGCCACCTCCTTCAGCATCCAAGCTGGTTTATAGCATCGTTATGTTCAGCCCTTCCCGGAAATTTGCACACAGGTCAAATCCAGACCAGTGAAAAAGACCCTGACGCTGGGAAAGATTAAGGGCAGGAGGAGAATGGGGCGACAGAGAATGAAATAGTTGGATGGCATCATTGACTCAAGGGACATGAATTTGAGCAAACTCTGGAAGATAGTGAAGAACAGGGAAGCCTGGTGTGCTGAAGTCCATGGGGTCGCGAAGAGTCAGACGCAACTGAGCAACAACAAGAAATCCAGGGCTGGGAAGATCCCCTGGAGGAGGAAATGGCAACCCACTCCAGTATTCTTACCTGGAGAATCCCATGGACAGAAGAGTCTGGTGAGCTACAGTCAACGGGGTCGCAAAGAGTCAGACATGATCTAGTGATTGAGCAAATCCAGAGCCAGGAAACAGGTTCCATGAAAGACAGGCTCACTAATCTTTTCATTGGCCGCAGTGGTCATCAGCCAGTGCCTGCTAGGGTCTTTTTTATTCTAAATGATCCTGTGAAGAATCTGTACAGGGTATTTCTGGCTGCACAAGGGGCACAGGCCACTTCAGAGCTTCTCAGTAAGGCAGGAAAACAGAAATCACTCTGATTATTCTTGGGGCCTGGAGGGTCAAAAATTAGGCAGCTGCAGCAGGATGCCATGAAATTGCGTGGTCTTCAGTGTAGTTGGGAAGGTGAGGGGGAAACACTGTGGACCTGCCCAGCACTGGGGGAGGATGGCAATGGTGCTTATGGGCTCCCAGCTGTGGGCGCCACTGGTTGTGCAAGCTGGAATTCACCTCTGGAAGGAGAAACTTTCTTTGCAATGCTGAGTTAGCCAAGCGGAGCGAATGCCATGTGCCCGGGAGCTTTTTCTTCTTGTCTGACTAGTAATCTCCGAGTTTGCAAGTTAGCTACTGAGTAACCAGTAGAGAGCCAGTTGATGTGACCCTAAGGTCTTTCATGAAATCAGCAGTTTAAAGAGCTGCAGCCAGACTGTGANCAAGGAGTAAGCGTCCTTTAATTTCATGGCTGCAGTCACCATCTGCAGTGATTTTGAAGCCCCCCAAAATAAAGTCTGACACTGTTTCCACTGTTTCCCCATCTATTTCCCATGAAGTGATGGGACCGGATTGTATGATCTTCGTTTTCTGAATGTTGAGCTTTAAGCCAACTTGTTCACTCTCCTCTTTCACTTTCATCAAGAGGCTTTTTAGCTCCTCTTCACTTTCTGCCATAAGGGTGGTGTCATCTGCATATCTGAGGTTATTGATATTTCTCCCGGCAATCTTGATTCCAGCTTGTGTTTCTTCCAGTCCAGGGTTTCTCATGATGTACTCTGCATAGAAGTTAAATAAGCAGGGTGACAATATACAGCCTTGATGTACTCCTTTTCCTATTTGGAACCAGTCTGATGTTCCATGTCCAATCTTCTTTAGGCATCTATTATTTCATTACATGGCCTAGTATAGTTTTACTCAAGCATTTCATTTGCAATTATACTATGATTAGATTATTTTTATTTGTAATTAATTAATTAATAGCAATTATTTCCTATAAACCATTGTTCATTTATTTCTCCTTTATATCATGGGAGTAGTATACTGATTATCATTTGAAATTATCTGTAGATTTAATTTTGTCGTGGTAAAGAGGGGCGGTAATACAAATTATTTGTTATAACAGGTGGGGAGATTAAACTATTGTAGTAGAGTGAACACTTGGCCAGAAAACATCAAAACCTTGGTCAAGGATCTTGATCCTACCACTTATTTTGAGCAATTCACACTCTCCCAGAAACTGCTTCCTCTTCTGTAAAACAAGCACTACCTTCTACTCTTCAGAGAGCTTGTACTAACCAAATGACATCATGTAAATACCACACAAAGGTAAGAACCATCTCTCAGTGTAGTCCATGGACAGTACACGCTTTGGGGGGATGAAATACTATTGAACAATGCTCTTATCACTCAGTACAAGGACATTTCGGCTTTAAATTGTTTGCCTAAAAGCACTGAATAGGCCACTTGACCAAAGAAGATATCCAAATCAAATGGCTGATAAGCTCATGAAAAGGTGCTCAACTTCATTAGTCATCAGGGAAATGTAAATTAAAATTATAAGGCAATACCATTACCCACCTGCTAGGATGAGTAAAATGAAAACCAACATATCAACGTTGCCAAGAACACGAAGCAACAGAAGCTCTCAAACATTGCTGGTGGGAATGTAAATTAGCACTTACAACACTTTGAAAATCTGTTTAGCAGTGTCAGTGAAAGCAATCCCACGACCAGGCAACTCCACTTTTAGTTATAAAGCCAACAGAAATGTGGACTTTTATTTCCCAAAAGCTATGTGGAAGCTATGTAGAAGAATGTTCACAGAAGCATTCTTTTTTTTTTTAATTACAGTATAGTTGATTTATAATGTTGTGTTAATTTCTGGTAAATGGCAAAGTGATTCAGTTATACATATATACTTATAAGTTTATATATGTGTGTGTGCGTTAAATCCACTCAGTCATGTCTAACTTTGCGACCCCATGGACAGTACCCTAACATGCTCCTCTCTCCATGGGATTTCCCAGGCAAGAATACTGGAGTGGGTTGCCATTTTCCTACTCCCTATATATATAGGGCTTCCCAGGTGGCTCAGAGGTAAAGAATCCACCTACCAATGCAGAAGCCACAGGAGATGCAGATTTGAT
Organism: Neotragus pygmaeus; assembly: GCA_006410875.1. Taxonomy (NCBI): domain Eukaryota; kingdom Metazoa; phylum Chordata; class Mammalia; order Artiodactyla; family Bovidae; genus Neotragus; species Neotragus pygmaeus. Next base: position 1,693,153 of record SJYV01029990.1, read on the forward strand.
CCCTGGGTTGGAAAGATCCCCTGGAGGAGGAAATGGCAACCCGCTTCAGTATTCTTGCCTGGAGAATTCCATGGACAGAGGAGCCTGACAGGCTACAGTCTATGGGTCAAAAAGAGTCAGACATAACTGAGCCACTTAACACACATACACTTATGATGTGTGCATTTTTCTATGTCTATGTTAATTTGATTAATTTTAAAGACTGCTGAAATAAAAAAATAGTTGTGTACTTAGGCTGTGCTGCTTTGGTAATATGATTTGTTTTATCTTCTTGTGGAGAAAAATCCTGGCATGTTTAGGGTTCCATTTGTGAACACACCAGAAAAATGTTAATGGGCTCTTCAGTTCAGTTCAATTGCTCAGTGGGCTCTTACAGGGACCAAAGTCAGCTACAAGGTCCTGCAATTCAAGTATAAGGGGAGGTCAGGTTCACCCTTATGCAAAATACAAGAAGAGCATTTACATAGGTTGTCAGTTTTCAGTTTTTTCTTCTCATTCTGAATTAGGTGGGCGGATGATGTGAAAGGGAGTGAGAATGGATCACACAAGATGTTTGTGAAAACATCTTGTATACTGCAAAGCATTAGGAAAATAAATTATTAATAGAGGGCAAGGAGAATCTGCCTGCAATTCAGGAGACCCAGGTTCAATCCCTGGGTCAGGAAGATCCCCTGGAGGAGGGCATGGCAACCCACTCCAGTATTCCTGCCTGGAGAATCCCATGGACAGAGGAAGCCGGCAAGGCAGACACACATTGTGTCCATGGAGTCACAGTCAGACACGACTGAGCGAGTAATACTAGAGTTAGTGGGAGGACTGGTTTGGGGAGGCAGAAAGGAACTGTAAAGTAGAAAGAGTCAATGAGGGAAAACGGTGATATCTTTATTTTCTTCCTTCTCTTACCTGCTCCCTCTGACCCAGGGGAACTTTGGGCCTTCTCTGGCTGTATCGCCCCTGGCATTTGTTCTCCTCAACAGGCGGAGTCCCGTTCTCCGCCACAAGAGGGCGGTGTTGCTACACTGAGCTGGGGTCTCAACTGGAGGAGAATGGAGAGGATTTTTGCCCTGGGCTCTGGGGAAATGGCCTGGATTTAATCTGGTTTCGAAGCACCCAAATGGGCAAATCCTGCTTTGGCCCGCCCTGCCCAACCGAGCTATTAGGAAGCTGAGGAGTTGGAGGGCAGGGAAGCATTTTTTCACGTAGTAATTACTCTCTGGTGTATTCAAACTCAGGGCACGGGGCTAGGAAGTTCAGGAGTGCTTTTTTCCTGCAGGTAAGAGTCTTTGCAATAACTCCTTGCAGAGTCCAAGTCTCTATGGACCAGCTTCATGGGGACTTTCAAAAGGAGAATATTGATACAATAGGTTTTTTTTGAAAAGACTTCCCATCAACATTTCCCTAACTATTGAGCAATCTTCCCCTCCCCTTTCCCTCTTTTCCTTCCCCATAATCTAGCTCTGTGACTTCTCCCCTCCAACTCCGTATAAATCACACAAAGCAAAGCCAGAAGGAACCTAAAAGATCACTTACTCATTTGTGTCTCAAATTATGCACAAGGATCACCAGCATAACTGTCATCAGTTAGGTGCTTGTTTAAAATGTAGACAGGACCTCACCCCAGATTTGAATTAGATCCACTGGTTGGGCTAGATACTCGAATTTTTTAAACAGACACACACAGAGAGCCCCCTGCACTACACGAAGATAATGGTAGACACTGAATGCTGAGTTCTTGTTTAGTTTAGCCTCCTCAATTTGCAGTGAAAGAAACAAAACAAACGAACTTCAATTGACTTGCCCAAGGTTACCCAGCTGGTTTGCATCATCCTTGTAATTTAAGACCCTAAACTCTGAGCTCACACTAGTAGCCTTCATTTTTCTGAGAGCCCTAGAGTTTTGAAGTGCTATGGGAGTTCTACAAATGTTTGATTGTAAAGTGACCTGCTTAAAAGGAAAAAAAAAAAAAACAACCTCTTATCATTTGCAACTTCTTTTAGTGAGAATTGGGGGCTTCCTTGGTAGCTCAGACAATAAAGAATTTGCCTGCAAGCGGGAGACCCTCGGTCAGAAAGATCCCCTGGAGAAAGGAATGGATTCAATCCACTCCAGTATTCTTGCCTGGAGAACCCCATGGACAGAGGAGCCTGGCGGGCTACAGTCCATGGGGTCGCAAACAGTCAGACATGACTGAGCGACTAATACTAACTAATAGTGAGAATCAGGGTATTTGTGTGTGTGTGTGTTTAAATACCACGTCAGCAATTGNCCAGTATTCTTGCCTGGAGAACCCCATGGACAGAGGAGCCTGGCGGGCTACAGTCCATGGGGTCGCAAACAGTCAGACATGACTGAGCGACTAATACTAACTAATAGTGAGAATCAGGGTATTTGTGTGTGTGTGTGTTTAAATACCACGTCAGCAATTGTCATCCTTTATCCCCATGTAATCACCACAAAGTCCCACTGTTACTGACTGGCTTAAATAAAATAAACTTTTTTTTCCTGTTTTATATATATTTGGATTCTGTGAAAAACTTCATTTGACAAAACAATTCTGCTGCTTATATGAAATTTAGTGGGCATGGATTAAGCTCTGTGAACACAATGTTAAGCACTGTAAAAATAAATGAAGTGAAGAAGTGAAGTGAAGTCGCTTAGTCATGTCTGAGTCTTTGCGACCCTGTGGACTGTAGCCCGCCAGGCTCCTCCAACCGTGGGATTCTCCAGGCAAGGGTACTGGAGTGGGTTGCCGTTTCCTTCTCCAGGGATCTTCCCGACCATCACCCAAATGAGAAGAAGCAGAAGCTGTTTACTCAAAGCTCTGTTACAGCCAGGGCGTCAACCACCATCAGGTGCATTTGGCAGAGAGTCAAAGACAGCCAGGGGAGTGGAACAGCTGTGTAGTCAAAACGGGGAAGGCTGCAGGGAAACCCCGAGAGGAGGTTGTTGGCTTAGGAAGGCTGGAGGTGGGCTCGCAATGGGGTATCTTACATGACTGGTTTGGAGGGCAAATTTGGCTTTCTCTGCTTGGTCCTGAGTTGAAGCCAGGGCAAATGTGAGAGATGTTTGCAATCATGACCAAATCCTGACTGTTCTGGGTCAGTTCTTGCAGAGGCTTTGGTTTGGCTTCCTGGAGTGACTGCTGTGGGTCAGATATATGATCTGCTACTGTCTGCCTGTATTTTCCATCCCTGCAATATTTGTAGTCTTTCACTTAAGCCTCGTCACAATCCCATGAGATTGTTAATATTCTTACTTCAGCTTTATGAACAAGAAGTGGAGTTGCAAAGAAGTTAGGTAACTTGCCCAAAGTCAAGCAGCTAAAAAGAGGTAAGTCTGGGTCTTGAACCTGTGCAGACTGACTGCGGAGCCCTGGGTTTTTCATTAGTATGCCATATTTCTGTCTCCACTCTACAGAAAAAGCAATTGTAGAAATTGACAAGCCGTTTAAAATTCTTATGGAAATGCAAAAGACCTAGAATAGCCAAAATGACTTTGAAAGAGAACAACAGAGTTGGAGGACTACTGAATTTTAAGACTTCTTATAAAATTATATGTATTTTTGAAGAATATCCAAAGACAACACAATTTAATTGAGAAAGGGTGTTGTTTCAATGAATGAGACTGGACAATAAATTTTCATCTATACCTCATACCAAAAATTAAGTCAAAATAGATCATAGACCTAAATGCAAAATTTAAAACTATAAAGCTACTAGTAGAAAACATAGGAGAAAATCTTTGTGATCTTTGATTAGACAAGTATTTTGTAAATACGACACTAAAAACACAATCAATAAAATTTTGATAAATTGGATTTCATCAAAATTTAAAACTTCTGTTTTTGAAAAGACACTGTGAGAAAAATGAAAAGCCACAGATTGGGAGAAAATATTTCAAAAACACATATCTGATAAAGGACTAATGTCTGAAATATAAAGAGCTTTGAAAATTCAATAATAATAGACAACTCAATTTTTTTCAGTGGGCAAAAAATTTTGAACAGGCATTTTCAAGAAGATATAAGAATGGCNTAGTCCCTTGTTTCACATGTTTTTGTTTCCTTCATCTAAATGTTTTCAAATATCATATCACATTATATATTATAAAGGTAAATAAAATATATTTTCTGTTTATAAAGGAAAAAGTGGAGAAGGAAATGGCAACCCACTTCTGTATTCTTGCCTGGAGAATTCCATGGACTGTGCCTGGCAGGCTACAGTCCAGGGTCCCAAGAATCCGACGCGACTGAAGTGACTAACACATAATGGAAAAAGAAACCTTTCCCCTCTCTCCCACCTTCTAAGAGGAAGGAGGAAAATCCAAACAGCCTAAACCCTCACACTAACCATTTGGAATGTAAATAGGTCTCTTAAAAAATGTAAACACCTAGGTAGATAGAGCTTCACCTTGGGAGCTTAATGCAGGTGTAACCATTTATTTCTCAGGAAAATAAGTTTTACTTTTTTTTTGGATGAGGACAACTCATTAAACAAATAGCTACCACAAATTCCCAAGTGAACTTAGGGTGAAATAATGTGAAAAAATAAAAACTAAGAAGGATCTGGCCACAAACGGAGATGTCAAGTCCTCCTGTGGAAAACAGGTTACCATTAATCCAAATAATAAGGGACCATAGTGCTGCCAAATGGAAAATAGGGCACTACTGATCCTGAAGCCTCACCTTATATGCTAGCTAAAAGCCACATGAGATACAGTTTATACAATTTAGCTGTATACAGTTTAGCTGTATAAATTGTGTGAGGTCTTATTTTGATTTGGTATTTCTTCTAGATTACCTATACATAGCTATTTTATATTGTGCTTATTCAGTAATAAATGTGTTTGCTTTCTTTCCATAGTGATGTGAGGTCTCTCTTTTTCAGTAAGGTTTTTACTTCTCCAACAGTATCTAATAATTCCAACACCTGTGGCCCTTTGTGACTATAATTTTGCTCTTTGTTGGTTTTCATTATTATCTTCATGCACAGCATTTCTTAAACATGGAACCTGGAGATCTGAGTTTGTTTTTGCCAGACACCAGAACACATCACCTATCTACAAATACTTTGTTCACTTTTCTGCTAGAGGTTCCTTAGACCATGCAGGTAATAAAATAAATCAAACTTAAACCTCCATGTGGGCAGATCTGTGGTTATGAATTATCAGAGGATACTTTTTCCTCCCATCCAGTACCCAAGACCAAGCCAGACAAGACTAATTTGGTTCTTCCCTTTGCTAATGAGCAGACTATTTTATCCTTTAGATTGAAGTGCTTCAGCATTATGCAGGGGTCTCAGCCAACTGAGAGCCCTCCCTACTCCACTACTCGTCTTTTGTATGAGCTTTACTTCCATTCTGCAGTTGTTTAGTGGGTACGTCGTGTCCAATTCTTTTACCACCCGGACTGTAGCCTGCCAGGGTCCTCTGTCCATGGGATTTCCCAGGCAAGAATACTGGAGTGGGTTGCCATTTCCTTCTCCAGAGGATCTTCCCAACCCAGGGATCGAACCCACAACTTCTCCATTGAAGGAGCCACCAGATGCTGAGCCACCAGAGATGCTCTTAAAGCCTAAGGATCTCTCACTGCAGCAATCTTCCACAAGGTGTCTCTAGAGTCAACTTATGCTTATCACAGTTTTCAGTTCTTGCTGCCTGCCTCACCCCTGCCTCCAACTAGACTCCTTTTCCCTCGTTTTCTTGCAACCTCATTAGATGTTTTGGTTTGACGGGGTGGTATTTTACTAGATTTTTTCTTATCATGAACATTTTAAAAAATATATCACCCATTGTGCTGCTGGAAGGAGAATTCTAAGGCATCTGTTTTATAATAGTTATACCTCTTACCAGCCACAATAGGAAAAGATGGAGATAGATATACAAATATGGAACTGGGCAACTTGTAGAATAGTACTGTTCTCAACTAATTCTCTCTGGTATCTTGAATACATGGTAAACACTATGAATCTCTTAGAACCTGAATACATGGATATTAAGCACATATGTTATAGTATCTACTACAGGAATGTGCCGAGTATTCATTTTTGCTCTTGTTTGCTTTCTCATTTTCCTACTACTTTCAATAACAAGAGTCTTTATCCCCAATTTCCTTAGGGAAAGGTGTTAAGGATTTCTGATTTTCTATTCTCCCCCTCATAGAAATAAACTTGAAATGTCAATCAATTCACTAGGCCACTTGATGTATTGCTAATTCTGCATGGCCTGCAGTACCAGCACATTGTCGCTACTCCCCATCAGTCAACTGAACAAAGACTAGTAACTTCTGATACCACAAACACAGAAGATTTGAATTAGGGCAAATACCTATTTAAGGCCCAAGTATTCCTTGAAGAGATATGGGTTGCAACATTAGGACTTGGCTTCAAACGTATGGACTGAATTTGCAAGGTGTTAACCAAGCTCAGTTTTTCAAAAACTTGGATAGCTAATCAAATGAGCCTACTTCAGTATTACAGTTAAAACACTATCTTGGTCCACTCCAAGAGCCAAAGGTCTTGAATATTCAAGTGTTGTGATTTCTTCTCTGTTTTACGCACACTTCTGTGGCAGCACTGTGTGAGATTAGAGACAGGAAAATGGGACATCCGGACACAGAAAACAATAATCTATTCATATAAAGAGATAGATGATCTGGAGAAGAAATTATAGGACCAGTGGTTTAAGAGGGGTCTGAGGTAATAATCTAGGTTAACCTACTACTATCTATTGCTTGGGGCTTCCTAGATAGCTCAGTAGTAGAGAATCTGCCTGCCAAGAAGGAGGGGTTCAATGAATGGGTGGGGAAGATACCCTGGAGGAGGAAATGGCAACCCACTCCAGTATTCTTGCCTGAGAAATCCCATGGACAGAGATGCCTGGCAGGCTACAGTCCATGTGGTCCCAAAAGAGTCCCATGCACCTGAGCAACTAAACAACAATCTATTGCTTAATTGGAGGGAGGAGGAAGGATGCTTGAACATTAGCTCCGCCAGAGAAAAAGTCCTCAATGATTTACCCCACCGTCCTAGACAGTGCCTGGCAAATAGTATGTATTCAATAAATACTTGACTGAATGAATACAGCACAATCTGACAGAATATGGGAAAGGAGGAAAAATTCAAACTCGGGGGCTGAATTTGAAGGACAGGAGTCGAGAAATTTCCCAGTGACAAAACTGGGCATGTCTTGAATGAGAGCTTGTGGTGGAGGAAAAGTATGATTACTGGAAGCTGTAGTGATCAAACTTGTTTTTTTGTTTGGTTTTGGCTCTGCTGCGCAGGCATGTAGGATTTTAGTCCTCCCAACACGGATCCAACAGCATTCCCGGCGTTGGAAGCGCGGAGTCTTAATTTCTGGACCACCAGAAGTCCCTTGCATTTATAACGACTCCAACCACATCAGCTTCACCTAGGTTAGATGGAATGCAAATCCTCTATAAAGATTCGCTAGCCATGTAAAAATGTTTCTTTCTGGATGCTGGTCGCACACACCTCTTGCTCTTTTTGCACACAAACGCGAGAAGCACGTGTAGAAAAGCACGTGGTAAAAAAGAAGCCAGCAGGTGAGAGGCCAGAACTATAATCCAGTCTCTGCCTCAACTGCAGCAGCTGCTCCAGCAAGGGACGATTTGGAAGAAGATAACTTAAAATTACAGCGAGTAGGCGAAACAAGAACAAGGTCAGGAGCTCGTGTCCAACTCTTCCCGATTGCGGGCTATTTCTGTTGGGTGCAGCTGGCGCCAGCGGCGGAAATACGACCGAGTCTGGGTAAAGGTCTCCAGCTGAAGGGATGACTGCCAAGAGACCTCTGGTGTGTCCAAGTCGATCGTTTTCCTCCGAGCAGACAAAACATACTGCTCAAAGAGCATTACGTCAACCAGCACCAGACCGGTTACCTTACAAGATAACGCTATCGATCCACCGCTCGACTCCGCTCCACCCTCCCCGACGGCACACGCAAGCACACCAAGGCCAGGACTTCTGACAGCCCCTTCCGGCACAACCTCGGTGTCGTACCTCTTAATGGCCTGTCGTAATTGCCAGGAAGGAAAGGCCGGGAGAGGAAGGGCACTCAACTCGGTACCCGCCAAGCATGCTAGTCGGCATGCGCGCGCCCAGAGTCTGGACTCAGCCCTGGAGACCCGAGCCAATGAGGCGCGGCTTCGTCACTGCGTATCCGGTCGCCGGGATGCACGTCAGGGGACCGGAGGGCGGAGCCAGTTTGGTTGCACCAACACCGGTACTTAGGCTCGTACCGGCGTGTCCTTGGGCTTACAAAGCGGGACGTTCGGCTTGAGAGCGGGAACTTCTCGGTCGCGCACAGAAAAAGGACGGTGAGCGCAGGGCGCGGAGGCCGCAGCAGGCGGGACGCTGAGCCACGAATGCGTGCGCCTGCATGGGGGCCGCGTGGGTGGGCTGAGGCCCGCGCGCGGGGGCGAGGGAGCCGGCAGGGAGTGGCGCCCAGCCAGACTGCNGTGAGCGCAGGGCGCGGAGGCCGCAGCAGGCGGGACGCTGAGCCGCGAATGCGTGCGCCTGCATGGGGGCCGCGTGGGTGGGCTGAGGCCCGCGCGCGGGGGCGAGGGAGCCGGCAGGGAGTGGCGCCCAGCCAGACTGCGCCGGGCCAGACTCGGGTGGGCTACGGCTTGAGACCCCAACTAGGTAGTAGGGCCTGTCAAGGTTCTGAAAACTCGGAGGCGGCTTGGTCGCGATTCTTACCAAGACGCCGGTTCTCCGTTATAGGACTGCTGAACTGGGGCAATGGTAGACGGGACTTCCTCCGAGGTAGGGCGGGAGTGCGGGGATGGAGCGCAGCGCTTCACGTCCTCCTTCCAAAGGAACAGAAACGATTGCTCCTCCAATAAGTCATTTCTTGGCCACCTGTCGCTTCCTTCCTTAACCTGCTGAGGAACGTCCGAGGGGGTAGTGGTCTCCTTGAAACAAGCCTGGATGGATGACCTCGTGGTCACTTCCGGGCATCCCAGAGCTGGATGATGGGGGTCCCTGGGTGACCGCAAAGCCGGCTGCTGACCTCCTACCCACAGCAGAACAACTTAGAGTGACCTGAACGGACTGAATCAAGAAAGATTTCCATTTTTGTAAAAGTGTATTTTGTCTTCTCTTCAGAGAGCAGTGGCTTTAAATTGTATGAACAAATAATGAGGCCTTAAAAGTTGGAATTTGGGTCGCTTGGATTTAATATCGCAGTTCAACTTAATTGGATTTGTGACTTTGCGTGACCTTCGTCTCATCTTTTGAAATAGCTTTGAACTAGATTCCCACTTTGCTTTCCTGACCTCTAACCTTTCATCACTTATGTCAACTGGAAAAAAAATGCACTACATGAGAGTTGTGAATTAAGTTTTCTTTGGGGCAAAACGATGAGTATGTCATAGAAGATGAGAAACTGCTCTGAAGAGGTGGGGGCGGGGGATGTCAGTATTGTATATGATTTTCATGAATGGAAGTACTATGCAGTCAAACCCACTTTTACCAGAGGTTTGCTGCTAGTCAGCAGAAACAGGTACCACCGTTAAGGATTTTAGTGCTTTTCTAGAAATAAGGAGATAGAAGAATTGGGCTCATAAAATCTTAAACCTGAAAAGATCTATCTGAAGGCCAGTTTTGCCAGTTTATTCAGAACCCAGAGTGCCTCATTCCTGCTCCACCCTGAAATCCTTTCAGAATGTGTTGAGGGTCAGCGACTGCAGCCGCTTGTGCCTTAATCCTTGTATAGGCTGATGGCAAGTGCCAAGTTTTAGTTGGCACTTACACACACAGAGGGGCTTCCCAGGTGGTTCAGTGGTAAAGAATCCGCCTGCCAATGCAGGAGACACCAGAGATGTGGGTTCAATCCCTGGATCAGAAAGCTCCCCTGGAGGAGGAAAAAGCCCACTCTAGTATTCTTGCTTGGAAAAACCCCATGGCTAGAAGAGCCTAGTGGGCTACAGTCCATGGGGTCATGAAGAATCAGACACACTTAGTGACTGAGCATGCAGAGATATTCACAGAGGTGTGTTTTTCAAGGAAGTTCTTCCAGATAGTGTTTTTGATATTAAAGAATCTGTTGCTGGTGAACTAAGTAAGACAAAATTCAACCTGTTATTTAAGTTTGGTGTCAGTGACTGGGGTTAATGATTGGAATCTACTGTACTTCTACTTGGAGAAAATATTACTAATCTGAATCTTTCATTTTTAGATTTAAAAATGGGTGATGTTGAGAAGGGCAAGAAGATTTTTGTTCAGAAGTGTGCCCAGTGTCATACTGNGAGCTTACTCAAGCTCATGTCCATAGAGTCAGTGATGCCATCCAACCATCTCATCCTCTGTCATCCCCTTCTCCTTCTGCCTTCAATCTTTCCAAGCATCAGGGGCTTTTCAAATGAATCAGTTCTTCGCATCAGGTGGCCAAACTCCAGGTATTGGAGTTTCATCTTCAGCATCAGTCCCTCCAGTGAATATTCAGGATTGATTTCCTTTAGGATGGACTGGTTGGATCTCTTTGCAGTCCAAGGGACTCTCAAGAGTCTTCTCCAACACTACAGTTCAAAAGCATCAATTCTTTGGCACTCAGCTTTCTTTATAGTCCAACTCTCACATCCATACATGACTACTGGAAAAACCATAGCTTTGACTAGGTGGTCCTTTGTTGGCAAAGTAATGTCTCTGCTTTTTAATATGCTGTCAGGTTGGTCATAACTTTCCTTCAAGAAGTAAGCGTCTTTTAATTTCATGGCTGCAGTCACCATCTGCAGTGATTTTGGAGCCAAAAAAAATAAAGTTCCTCACTGTTTCCATTTTTTCCCCATCTGTTTCCCATGAAGGGATGGAACCGGATGCCATGATCATAGTTTTCTGAATGTTGAGCTTTAAGCCAAGTTTTTTACTCTCTTCTTTCACTTTCATCAAAAGGCTCTTTAGTTCTTCTTCACTTTCTGCCATAAGGGTGATGTCATCCACATATCTGAGGTTTTTTACATTTCTCCCAGCAATCTTGATTCCAGCTTATGCTTCATCCAGCCCAGCATTTCTCATGGTGTACTCTGCATATAAGTTAAATAAGCAGGGTGACAATATAGATATTTACTGATTAGGCTCCATGATTAAGAGGGAAAGTCACTCAGTTGAGTAAGGTGTAGGTAAGGCAGGGACTGGTCAAGTGTGGGATGAACAGGGAGCAAGAGAACAGCCATCTGGGCTGGCCAACTCATATAGTTCAGTTCAGTCGCTCAACCACGTCCAACTCTTTTCAACCCCATGGACTGCAGAATGCTAGGCTTCCCTGTACATCACCAGCTCCCAGTCTTGCTCAAACTCATGTCCATTGAGACAGTGATGCCATCCAACCATCTCATCCTCTGTTGTCCCCTTCTCCTCTTGCCTTCAATCTTTCCCAGCGTCAGGGCCTATTCTAATGAATCAGTTCTTCACATCAGGTGGCCAAAGTATTGGAGCTTCAGCTTCAGCTTCAGCATCACTCCTTCCAATGAATATTCAAGACTGATTTCCTTTATAAGATGTAAGATATAAAACTATTAAATTCTTAGAAGAAAACATAGGGTAAATCTTTATGACCTTGGATTTGGCAAAAGATTCCTAGAAATGACACCAAAAACATAAGGAGCAAAAGCAACAAGTAGACAAATTGGACTTTGATAAAAATTTAAAAGTTTTGTGCTTCAAAGGACACTGCTTTTGTCCATTCAAACTGTTATAACAAACTATCACAGACTGAACAGCTTATTAAAAAGACAGAAATCCTCACTCTTTTGCAGGCTGAAAGTCTGAGATCCGGGTGCCAGCATGGTTGGGAGAGGGCCCTTCTCTGGGTCACAGACTTCCTGTTGGGATCTCACATGGCAGAAGGGACTAGGGAACTCTGGGGGTGGGGGGGCATCTCTTTTATAAGAGCATAATGCCATCATGAGGGCTGCACTCTCTTGACCTGAGCATTTTCCAATGACCCCACATTCTAATACCATCACATTGGACAATATGATTTCAAAATATGAGTTTTGAGGGGCACCAATATTCAGCACGTACTAGCAAGAAAGTGAAAGATGATCTACAGAATGGGAGAAAATATTTGCAAATCATATTGGATAAGAGACTTGTATCCATGTATATGTATGGCTGAGTCCCTTTTCTGTTCACCTGAAACTATGACAACATTTTTAACAGGTTATACCCCAACACAAAATAAAAAGATTTTTAAAAAAAGACAGACTTGTATCCAGTATATATAAAGAACTGTTACAACTCAGTAATAGAAAAGATAACCCTAAAAATAAAAATAAAAAAAGAAGAAAGAAAAAAAGATAACTCAATTTAAAATGAGCAAAGGCTCTGAATGGGAGTGAAGTATTATTGACCCATGCTATAGTACAGATAAATCTTGAAAACCTCATGCCAAGCTAAAGAAACCAGTCAAAAAAGATGAAATGAAATCTGCTCAATAGGAAAATGTACATACAGATAACATAAGTTAGTGGTTGCTGCGGGCTGAGGTGGAGAGAAGAGGGCTTGGGGAGAGGAGCGATAGCTAAAGGGGATGAGGTTTCTTTTGAGGTGATGAAAATTGTTCTAAAATTAGTGACAGCTGTACGTATCTGTGAATCTATTAAATATCATTGAATTGGAACTTTTAAGTGGAGGAATTGTACTGTATATGAATTATATCTCCATAAAGCTATTTGAGAAAAAGAAGAGGAAGAGTTTATTAGAAAGATACAGACTTGGGATTTCCCTGTCAGTCCAGTGGTTAAGGCTTCATGCGTCCACTGCAGGGGGCACAGGTTTGATCCCTGGTGGGGGAACTAAGATCTCACATATCTAGCAGTTCAGCCAAAAATAATGAAATAATGAGTCAATCAATCCAGAAACTTGGGGCACATGCCAGATCAATTAAATTAGAAGATCTGGGGATAGCACCCAAGTCCCAGGAACCAGGTTTTTTTTTTTTTAAGTACAGACTCATGTAACCCATGTAACACTAGGGTGGGGCTGAGACTGTTGAGCCCTCAAAGTCTGAGAAAAAGAAGTGGGGGAATTTATTAGATATAGACTTGGGAATTACTTGGGAATTCCCTGGCCATCCAGTGGTTGAGGCTCTGTGCTTCAGCTTGGCTAAAAAAAAAAAAAAAAAAAAAATCAATCAATGCTGAAACTGGCCCAGAGGAGAGGTCTTCACAAAATTCCTAATTTGCAGCATCAACACCACCTGGAAACCCTTGGAAAAGCAGACCGTTGGACCACTGAAAAGGCCAACTGAATCAAAAACTCTAGGGGTACAAAGTGGGACGTTCGGCTTGAGAGCGGGAACTTCTCGGTCGCGCACAGAAAAAGGACGATTTAAAAATGGGTGATGTTGAGAAGGGCAAGAAGATTTTTGTTCAGAAGTGTGCCCAGTGCCATACTGTGGAAAAGGGAGGGAAGCACAAGACTGGGCCAAACCTCCATGGTCTGTTTGACGAAAGACAGGTCAGGCTGCTGGATTCTCTTACACAGATGCCAACAAAAACAAAGGTATCACCTGGGGAGAGGATACGCTGATGGAGTACTTGGAAAATCCCAAGAAGTACATCCCTGGAACCAAGATGATCTTTGCTAGCATTAAGAAGAAGGGAGAGAGGGAGGACTTGATAGCTTATCTCAAAAAAGCTACCAATGAGTAATAGTTGGCCACTGCCTTATTTATTATGAAACAGAAGTGTCTCACGACTTTTTATGTGTACCATATTTAAATTGATCTCATACACTAGAATTCAGATCATGAACGGCTGATGGAATAATTCTGTTGGACAGTCCTGATTTAAATAAGATTGGTCTGTGGTTAAACAAATATGGTCAGCTTTTTTAATTTTGATAGTAATTCCAGTTCAACAAGTACTCTCACTTTTCCCATTCTAAAGAGATGATTGAACTTGAATAAGGAATATTAAATTTTTAGGGAGATGGTGCCTTCCTTCTCAAAACCTATAAGAGATTGGTTTTATATTTAGATTTCTATAACTGGTTACATTAATATATTTAAATACTGAAACAGTCCCTTCACTGTCGCATAGAACAGAGGAGGATTCACATGTGTTTCAGGTTGTGTTCATTAGCCTGTTAAGGCAAGGATTGAAAATACACTGACAAAGTCCACTTTATCTGTTTGGTTTTATAAACTATGCCAATTTAATTAAAATTCTCTATCTAAAATTTAGCCTTTTAACTTAATGAAAGGTATTTTAGTGTGGTTTATGTATAGCATCAAATAAAGAGTATTTAGCACCTCACTTTTATAGATGATATTTAAGATCAGATGCTTTTTAAATTCCCTGTGACAATATATGCTAACAAACTTTGCTTGGTAATTCTTCACAAAGTCAGACTAAGTTATAATTCAGGGTTGTCCTAAACAGGAATTCAGAAACACAACTGTAGAACTACTTGTATACGGTGATTGGTAATCGTGCTTTTGCCAACTCACCATGATTAGAGGGGCTATATCATTAGCTCAGATTTGTAAACTGTATATTTGTAAACTGATATAAGGCTTAAGAATTAAAAAACAAAGTCACAGATCAAAAAAAAAATAAAACTCTAGGGGTGCGGCCCAAAAAACAGTGTTTTAAGGGGATGCTGATGCAGGCTCAAGTTTGAGAACTACTTGAGCACCATGGCGAGGCCAGAAACTTTCCTCCTCACCTCTGCATGTTTCCTTTGTTGCTACAGACAGATTTTCTGTATCGCCCACCCTCCCTGACACCTAACAGTAGTCTTCACTGTAGGAAATGGTTGTTAGTGTTGAGTCGCTAAATCATGTTCTACTCTTTGTTACCCCATGGACTACAGCACGCCAGGCTCCTCTGTCCTTCACTGTCTTCCAGAGTTTGCTCAAATTCATGTCCATTTAATTGGGGATGCTAACTAACCATCTCATCCTCTGTCATCCCCTTCTCCTTTTGCCTTCAGTTTTTCCCAGCATCAGGGTCTTTTCCAATGAGTTGGCTCTTCGAATCAGGTGGGCAAAGTATTGGAGCTTCAGCTTCAGCG
The DNA here is from genome assembly GCA_006410875.1 of Neotragus pygmaeus. Classification (NCBI taxonomy): domain Eukaryota; kingdom Metazoa; phylum Chordata; class Mammalia; order Artiodactyla; family Bovidae; genus Neotragus; species Neotragus pygmaeus. The sequence goes on from SJYV01029990.1 coordinate 1,708,188, forward strand.
TTAGTCCTTCCAATTAACATTCAGAGTTGATTTCCTTTAGGGTTGACTGACTGGTTTAATCTCCTTGCAGTACTAGGGACTCTCAAGAGTCTTCCAGCACCACAATTCAAAAACATCAATTCTCTGGCATTCAACCTTCTTTCTGGTCCAACTTTCCCATCCATACATGACTACTGGAAAAACATAGCCTTGACTATATGGACCTTTGCTGGCAAAGTGATGTCTTTTCTTTTTAATATGCTATCTAGTTTTGTATAGTTTTTCTTCTAAGGAGCAAGCATCTTTTAATATCATGGCTGCAATCACTGTCCACAATGATTTTGGAGACTAAGACAAGAAAATCTGTAGGAAATGGCCACCAATTCCCAAATTTAAATCTCTTTAGAAGCATTAGCCAAATTGAGACTAGCATCTAGTTCCAACTGCAAATTCTGGGGGAACTCAGGTGGCCCAGCTTATGTCAACAACCTCCTCAAGGTTGTTCTCAGTAGAACCCTGGAATAGGGTTGGGAAGGGCCAGTTCCTAGAAAAGAGGTGAGAGAGGCAGACAAAACAATGAGGATCTCTCTTGGGAGGCAACAGAAGGAAATCTGTGGTGATTAACTGTTGAGGTTTGCCTGGGACTTTCCTGGATTTAGCACTGAGAGCCTCATGTCCTGGGAAACCCCTGGGTCCTGAGCAAACTAGAACAATTGGTCACTTGAGAATTGAAGAGTGAGGTGGGAAGGGAGGGCCTTTCACTCTGGAGAAGTACAAAAGAAAAGAAGGAGTTGGTGAGATTCTCAAGTGGGGGCATTTGGAGATGTTGGTGTGTTTTCGGTTGTCACCACGACTGGAACTGGAGTGTGCTAGTGATATGGCACCCGACTCCAGTACTCTTCCCTGAAAAATCCCATGGACGGAGGAGCTTAGTGGGCTGCAGTCCATGGGGTCGCGAAGAGTCGGACACGACTGAGCTACTTCACTTTCACTTTTCACTTTCACGCATTGAAGGAAATGGCACCCCACTCCAATGTTCTTGCCTGGAGAATTCTAGGGATGGGGGAGCCTGGTGAGCTGCCATCTATGGGGTCGCACAGAGTCGGACACGACTGAAGTGACTTAGCAGCAGCAGCATCAGTGATACTTTGAGAGGCTTGAATCACACTTACACAAGGAAAAATGGTCTTGCCGCAAATGCCTGTAGCTCTCCTGCTGAGAAACTCTCCGGTGACTAAACGAACACACGGCCAACAAACTAGGTGCATATTGAAAGTGATAGTGTCTGACTCTTTGAGACCCCATGGACTGTAGCCCACCAGGCTCCTCCGCCCATGGGATTCTCAGGGAAGAATACTGGAGTGGGTTGCCATTTCCTTCTCCAGGAGATCTTCCCGACCCAGGGGTCAAACCCAGATCTCCTGCACTACAGGCAGACGCTTTAACCTCAGAAAGTGTGTCAGTGTTTATTGGTGCTTGGCTGGTGAAGTAGCCAAGTCTTTGGCTTGTTGATTACCTGGAGAGATCATTAATACATCATTCCTCCTATATTTGAAAAGACTTGGTTTGGGGGTAAAAACTTGTGATTTCTAAGTGTCTCAATAAGACCATAAGTGACAGTTTGACTCCATAGCTTTGTAAAATGCTAATTGCTTTACAGCTGCTTCATGTGGGCCCTAAGTTATGTCCAACTTTTAGGGAGCCCATGGACTGTAGCCCACCAGGCTCCTCTGCCCATGGAATTTTCCATGGCAAAAATACTAGAGTGGGTTGCCATTCCCTTCTCCAAGGGATCTTCCTGACCCAGGGATCCAACCCAGTTGTCTTGCATTGTAGGTGGATTCTTTACTGTCAGCCACCAAGGAAGCCCTTAGGGTTGTTTACAATGAGCCAATTCCAAGGTTCATGTGATCTTACTTGTGCCTCCTTGTAAGCTGGATGGGTAGGAATCATGCTCCTTTTGGCAGGGGAATCCAGCTTAGGAAAGTAGTTATTGATACTCAGAGTCCCATAGGACTTCCCTGTAGCTCAAATGATAAAGAAGCTGCCTGCAATGCAGGAGACCTGGGTTCAATCCCTGGGTCAGAAAGATCCTCTGAAAAAGGGAATGGCAATCCACTCCAGTATTCTTGCTTGGAGAATCCCATAGACAGAGAAGCCTGGTGGACTACAGTTCATGGGGTGGCAAAGAGTTGGTCACGATTGAGCGACTAACTCTTAACTTACTTAGAGGCACATAGCTAGAAGAAGGTGCTGCTGGGACTGGTGAAGTGAAGTGAAGTGAAGTCGCTCAGTCGTGTCTGACTCTTTGCAACCCCATGGACTGTAGCCTACAAGGCTTCTCTGTCCATGGTATTTTCCAGGCAAGACTACTGGAGTGGGTTGCCATTTCCTTCTCCAGGGAATCTTCCCCACCCAGGGATCGAACCTGGGTCTCCCGCATTGCAGGCAGACGATTTACCGTCTGAGCCACCAGGGAAGCTAGGGGTCTAATGTTTAGGATAGCCCTCCTTCCACCCTGCCATATAAGGGAGAGTTATTTTTTTTTCTCCCTGTAGCAGCTGGTGTGTGTGTGTGTGTGCATGCTCAGGCTTTAAGTTGTGTCTGACTCTTCGAGACCCCGTGGACTACAGCCCACCAGGTTCCTCTGTCTGTGGAATTTTCCAGGAGCCTTCTGCATTTGTGAGGGGAGTGTCATCTTCCATCAGCCTGACTGGGTGACAGTTTGACTCACGTCATATGAGCACCAGTGTATTGCTTAATACACTGAAGTAAAGCTGGACTAAAAGTCAATAAACTGTGGTTATTATATGACATAAAAAAATTAATCTTGAAGGGATAAGGCTACTTTTCCCCTCCTCTATGTCTGGCTTCCAAAGAGAAGAGTTAACCAGGGAAGGAAGCCTTTGTGAGGGATTAAGGAGAAGGAGGGTGCTGCTTAGTGGTAAGGAATCTGCCAGCCAATGCAGGAGATGCACAGAAGAGACACAGGTTTGGCCCTTGGGTCGGGAAGATCTCCTGGAGCAGGAAGTGGCAACCCGCTCCAGTATTCCTGCCTGGAAAATTCCATGGGCAGTGGAGTCTGGTAGGCTATAGTCCATGAGGCCACAAAGAGTCGGACATGACAGAGCACAGGAAGGAATGGGGGCAGGTGGGTGGACCTTTACTGGACTGTGCATGTCTTTTCTCTACCATCGCCCTTGGGGTCTCTGTTCAGGTTTTTTTTTTTTTTTTTTTTTCCTGAAAAGAATATCACTTTGTGAATGTTCAGAAAAATTCCAACCTGCTTAGTGTTTCGCCACTCCACTCTGTCAGAACTGACCCACAGAACATCCCTCTTTGAACAAGGCTCCTTTCGACTGTGGACAGTTAATTCATGTTCTTCCTATTCCATAGAAATTTACAATCTCTATTCCCCATCTTCCTTTCCCGATCCCTCTCACCAGTTTGAATTTGATTTGCAAGGGAAATTGGGGGCAAACTGGCCATGACTGAGGAAATTCTGAGCTGGAGAGCCACACAAAGGCAAACGCTGTCCTCAACACGTGAGCCCCGGACGTTGGTTTAATGGAAGGAAAGAGGTTTAATAACCAGGTTTATGACGGTCTTGGGTTCTGCAGCTGGAAGAATGAGATATAGGATATGTGCCCTATAGGTTGAAGTTGGGCCAGAAGAGGTCTGTGCTGTGCGGCCTTTGGGCAAACAGCCACCAAGATTCAGTTGACAGTGCCTCCTGATGGTTAGGACTTCAAGTTTACAGTGTCACTGTTTGGGAAAAAAAAATGTTGATTTTGAGAAAACATATTTGTTAAAAGTGTAAATAATCATTATAAAGAAAAATTCAAGACACAGAAACATTATTAATGCATTTAGCAAATATTTATTGTGTTTCTGCCATATGCCAGGAACCACTGAAAACACTGGGGATATGACGTTACTGACAGCTTTTGTGTTAATGGAGGGAATAGCCAAAAAATAATAAAAATATGGAATGTGTCATGTGGTGATAAATACTGTGAAGAAATACACACAAAAAAGACAGTAGAAAGTAGAAACCACTCAAAAGTCCATCACTGCAACTAACCTGTGTTAACATTCTGTTGAAAATTCTTCCAGATATCTCTCTGCTGCTGCTGCTGCTGCTGCGTCGCTTCAGTCAAGTCCGACTCTGTGCAGCCCCATAGACGGCCGCCCACCAGGCTCTGCTGTCCCTGGGATTCTCCAGGCAAGAACACTGGAGTGGGCTGCCATTGCCTTCTCCAATGCATGAAAGTGAAAAGTGAAAGGGAAGTCGCTCAGTCGTGTCCCACTCTTCGTGACCCCATGGACTTCAGCCCACCAGGCTCTTCCATCCATGGGATTCTGGAGTGAGGTGCCATTGTCTTCTCTGGATACCTTTCTACCTATATAGAAACATAGATATGATTTCCTGTCAATGAGTATTTTTACATACTGAGTCATAACCTGTTTCTTTTTCAATAATATTTTGATATCTTTTCATGTCAATAAATAAGACTGACATAATTTTTCCAGTTATGACATTTGTTTTAATTTGCAAAATTTAACAGAAGTAGAGACAATGGTATAGTGACCACAATTACCTACTCCCTGTGTTTAACAATTGTTAACATATTTGATTAATCTATTTTGCANACCAGGCTCTTCCATCCATGGGATTCTGGAGTGAGGTGCCATTGTCTTCTCTGGATACCTTTCTACCTATATAGAAACATAGATATGATTTCCTGTCAATGAGTATTTTTACATACTGAGTCATAACCTGTTTCTTTTTCAATAATATTTTGATATCTTTTCATGTCAATAAATAAGACTGACATAATTTTTCCAGTTATGACATTTGTTTTAATTTGCAAAATTTAACAGAAGTAGAGACAATGGTATAGTGACCACAATTACCTACTCCCTGTGTTTAACAATTGTTAACATATTTGATTAATCTATTTTGCGGGGGAGGATTTATGCTAAATTACAGTCTTTGCGAACATCTTACTTGTCCTGTTTCTACACCAGTGGAGTGAAGGGCAAGTCAATTCTGACACCGTCTGTAGTATCAGACTCCACAGGCTGAAAGGCTCAGTCCGCCTCACTACCCTCACTTTGGATGTCAGCCTTACTTCAGGAGTCCCCAGGCCACCAGCGCTACTGAGCAACTGGTTACAAATTCAAGGGTTCCCACTACCCCCACAGGTTTGAAACTCTTCTAGAAAAAAATCACAGAACTCAGTTAAGTGCTACACTTATAACTGAAGTTTTACTTAAAAGGCTATACATAGGGCATGTTGTGGGAAGAAGACACATCTGTCCTGTCTTGGTGGAGTCAGGATATGTTACCCTACTGGCATACAAACGTGTTCCTCAACCAGAAATCTCTACTGAACTTTGATGTCCACTGTTTTGATCAGGGTTTCATTACCATTATACCATATCAGTGTTACTGATTGCACTTAATCTAGCCTAATCTTAATCTTAATCTTGCAACACTCTAATCATCTGATTAGTCTTTCAAGTAACCAAACCTTATCTTGTCATTTCATTATTAAACTCTTCTTAATATATTCTGGATAATGACTAATCCCTTGAAGAGATCTCTAGTCTTTCCCATTCTTTTGTTTCCTCTATTTCTTTGCATTGTTCACTTAAGAAGGCTTTCTTATCTCTCCTTGCTATTCTCTGGAACTCTGCATTCAGTTGGATATCTCCTTCCCTTTCTTCTTTGCTTTTCCCTTCATTTCTTTNTTTCATTATTAAACTCTTCTTAATATATTCTGGATAATGACTAATCCCTTGAAGAGATCTCTAGTCTTTCCCATTCTTTTGTTTCCTCTATTTCTTTGCATTGTTCACTTAAGAAGGCTTTCTTATCTCTCCTTGCTATTCTCTGGAACTCTGCATTCAGTTGGATATCTCCTTCCCTTTCTTCTTTGCTTTTCCCTTCATTTCTTTTCTCAGCTGTCTGTAAGGCCTCCCAGACATCTATTTGCCTTCTTGCATTTCTTTTTCTTGAGGATGGTTTTGATCACTGCCTCCAGTACAATGTTACAAACCTTTGTCCAAGTTCTTCAGGCACTCTGTCAGATCTAATACCTTGAGTCTATTTGTCACTTCCACTGTATAACAGTAAGGAATTTGATTTAGGTCATAGGTTTAGTGTTTCCCTACTTTCTTCAATTTAAGTATGAATTTTGCAGTAAGGAGCTCATGATCTGAATCACAGTCAGCTCCTGGTCTTGTTTTTGCTAACTGTAGAAAGCGTCTCCGTCTTTGGCTGCAAAGAATATAATCCATCTGATTTTGGTATTGATCATTTGCTGATGTCCATGTGTAGGGTCATCTCTTGTGTTGTTGGAAGAGGGTGTTTGCTATGACCAGTGTGTTCTCTTGGTAAAACTGTTAGCTTTTGTTCTGCTTCATTTTGTACTCCAAAGCCAAAATTGCCTATTACTTCAGGTATATCTTTTTTTTTTTTTACTTTACAATACTGTATTGGTTTTGCCATACACCAACATGAATCAACCACAGGCGTACGTAAGGTCCCACTCCCGAACCCCCCTCCCACCTCCCTTCCCATACCATCCCTCTGGGTTATCCCAGTGCACCAGCCCTAAGCATTCTGTATCCTGCATCGAAACTAGACGAGCAATTCATTTCTTATATGATATTATACATGTTTCAATGTCATTCTCCCAAATCATCCCACCCTCTCCCTNGCTGGGCTGGAAGAAGCACAAGCTGGAATCAAGATTTCCAGGAGTAATATTAATACCTCAGATATGCAGATGACACTGTCTTTATGGCAGAAAGTGAAGAGGAACTCAAAAGTCTCTTGATGAAAGTGAAAGAAGACAGTGAAAAAGTTGGCTTAAAGCTCAACATTCAGAAAACGAAGATCATGGCATCTGGTCCCATCACTTTATGGGAAATAGGTAGGGAAACAGTGGAAACATTGTCAAACTTTATTTTGGGGGCCTCCGAAATCACTGCCGATGGTGACTGTAGCCATGAAAATTTTAAAAGACGCTTACTCCTTGGAAGAAAAGTTATGACCAACCTAGATAGCATATTCGAAAGCAGAGACATTACTTTGCCAACTAAGGTCCGTCTAGTCAAGGCTATGGCTTTTCCAGTGGTCATGTATGGATGTGAGAGGCGGACTGTGAAGAAAGCTGAAGAATTGATGCTTTTAAACTATGGTGCTGGAGAAGACCCTTGAGAGTCCCTTGGACTGCAAGAAGATCCAACCAGTCCATTCTGAAGGAGATCAGCCTTGGGATTTCTTTGGAAAGAAGGATGCTAAAGCTGAAACTCCAGTACTTTGGCCACCCCATGTGAAGAGTTGATTCATTGGAAAATACTCTGATACTGGGAGGAATTGGGGGCAGGAGGAGAAGAGGACGATAGGATGAGATGGCTGGATGGCATCACCAACTCTATGGATGTGAGTCTGAGTGAACTCCAATAGTTGGTGATGGACAGGGAGGCCTGGCGTGCTGCGATTCATGGTGCTGCAAAGAGTCGGACATGACTGAGCAACTGAACTGAACTGTACTGAAGAGAGTAATAACTGTTATAACACGGAATTTGTTTTCTTTGTCTTTTTTAAATCTTTACGAGATGATGAATGTTCTCTGAACTTCTTGTGCTAATCATTTCATGATGCAGTAAATCAAATCATTATATCTCAATAAAATTTGAAGGACCCCCCAGAATAATCAAACAAATGTGTTACTAATAAACAAATGGAAAAAACAAGACAGTATAATAAAAAAAACAACACAATAAATCCAAAGGAGTCCAGAAAAATAGGGGATAAAAAAAAAAGAATGAATGGGACAAATAGAAAACAACTAGCATGGTGGTAGATTTAAATGCAGACATATTTATAATTACATTAATGGTCTGAACAATTCAATGTCAGATTTGGTGGCAAAAACGAGACCCAAAATACGTGTGTGTGTGCTATGTCACTTTAGTCGTGTCCGACTCTTTGTGACCCCCATGGACTGTAGCCCACCAGGTTCCTTTGTCCTTGGATTTCTCCAGGCAAGAATACTGGAGTGGGTTGCCATGCCCTCCTCCCAGGGATCTTCCTGACCCACGGATCAATCCACATCTCTAATGTCTCCCACACTGGCAGGCGGGTTCTTACAACTTGTGCCACCTCAGACTTGCATAATAAAGGAAATTCACTTTAAATATAAAGAATTACATAAATTAAGAGTAAAAGCATGGAGATATTTCCATGCAAATGCTAATGAAAAGATACTTTGGTAGCTGTATTAGTATTAGACTGATTGGACACATGAATGAGAAATATTACTGTTGGTAAAAGGGGACATTCCATAACAATGAAAGGTTAGTTCACAAGAGGATATAGTAATTCTAAATATTTGTACTTCTAATTATAGAGTTCAAATACACAGATGATAAATGACAATACAATAATTCTGTTGTTTGGTTTGGTTTATGCCAGTTACCAAATGCTGCAACGAAACTACTGCTTCTTTACTGCCCACCACTGTCTCCTCCCTGCTTCCTTAAGCTTAGTGACGGTTGTCTTTATGTAGTCATCATCAGGTGTGCAATTAAAGACAGAATATTTCTACCTCCCATGAGCATATGTCCTAGCACATTTTTAAACAGGGACAATTAATATGAGAAGGAATGAAACAAAGTGAAAGAAAGTAGAAATGACACAAGGAGAAGTTGGGAAAAAAAAAAAAACCCTTAAAAAAAAAACTGAAGACAGATTGTGTGCAATGTTTCTGAAGCACATTGTTTGTGTTCTGAGTTAAGAACATTCACCTGTTAATTAGGCTTAAGCTGTTTATCTGGAGACTTTAAACTTAATCATATCTGTTAATCATATATGATTCCACAATCATCATTGGCTGCATTTTCCATGTTGACTCATTATTCAATTTCACACCTTGTTCTTTCTGTAATTTCAGTTTTGACAGGTAGCAACTCAGTGAAGTCAGGAGCTACTCATCTGAATCAAGTCAATAAGGAAAGGTGTTCAAACTGCAGGAAAGGGATGAACAATTTTGATCTGAAGAGAAGATTTTTATTTATTAACAATAGCTAATTTGATCATAGATTTTTTTCCTGTCACTTGCAAACCTCAATGCACTAACTCAAGATACTCTTAAAATTGATATTAGGTTTTTAATGATGATCAGAAATATAATTGGCTTCTCTAGCATTATAGATGTGAGATAAAACTTTAACATTCTACTTTAAGAGATTAAATAATACAGTAACTCCCATACATATGAATGAATTGTGTTCTGAGATTAAATTTGTAAGTCCAATTTGTTCATAAGCCCAATAAAGTTAGCCTAGGTGTCCCACTAACACTATCAGCAATATAGTGCTGTGCTGCAATAGGTTTATTTATAATACTTTTCACACAAATGAAACATTAAAGTAAACAACAACAAAAAAGAAAACATTTTGAAGTTACAGTACCTTGAAAAGTATAGTAGTACATTCAGGGGCTGGCATTGAGTGAACATGAAAGAAGAGTTACTGAGTGGAAGATAGAGAGGAGGTAAGAGATGGTAGAGCTGAAGGATTATTAGTAATAGGAGATAGAGGGCAAGCTGCAGTTTCACTCATGCCTGATGTTGATGGAACATAGTTTTGCATCTTTGAAAGTTTGAAACTTGAAGGTTTGTAGGGGACTACTTTATAAGGATAATTTATACACTGTTTTCTACTTTGGAGAAAAATAGTGAAATGCAAGGTATGAAAATAAAACGTTAAAACAACACTTAGACCTACAGATGGCCAACAGGCACATGAAAAACTGTTTAGCATTGCTAATCATCAGAGAAATGCAAATCAGAACCACAATGAGATATCACCTTACACCTGTCAGAATGGCTATCATCAAAAAGAACACAAACTACAAATGTTGATGAGGATGTGGAGAAAAGGGGAGCCTTGTACACTATTAGTGGAAATCTAAATTGGTACAGCCACTGTAGAGAACAGTATGGGGATTTCTCAAAAGCTAAAAATAGAACTATTATATGAGCCAGAAATTCCACTCTTGAAAATTCTGGAAACTGGAAAATTCTGAAAGAGATGGGAATACAGACCACCTGATCTGCCTCTTGAGAAACCTATACGCAGGTCAGGAAGCAACAGTTAGAACTGGACATGGAACAACAGACTGGTTCCAAATAGGAAAAGGAGTACGTCAAGGCTGTATATTGTCACCCTGCTTATTTAACTTCTATGCAGAGTACATCATGAGAAATGCTGGGCTGGAAGAAACACAAGCTGGAATCAAGATTGCCCAGAGAAATATCAATAACCTCAGATATGCAGATGATACCACCCTTATGGCAGAAAGTGAAGAGGAGCTCAAAAGTCTCTTGATGAAAGTGAAAGAAGACAGTGAAAAAGTTGGCTTAAAACTTAACATTCAGAAAACGAAGATCATGGCATCTGGTCCCATCACTTCATGGGAAATAGATGGGGAAACAGTGGAAACAGTGTCAGAATTTATTTTGGGGGGGCTCCAAAATCACTGCAGATGGTGATTGCAGCCATGAAATTAAAAGATGCTTACTCNTTTAAGCCAACTTTTTCACTCTCCTCTTTCACTTTCATCAAGAGGCTCTTTAGTTCGTCTTCACTTTCTGCTATAAGGGTGGTGTCATCTGCATATCTGAGGTTATTGATATTTCCCACATCACAAAAACTAACTAAACACTAAGACCCCTGGTGGCTTCTTCAGTGGTAAAGAATCTGCCTGCCAATACAGGAGAAGCAGGCCCAATCCCTGAGTCTGGAAGATTCTCTGGAGAAGAAAATAGAAACTCACTGCAGTATTATTCTTGCCTGGGAACTCCCATGGACAGAGGAGGCTGGCAGGCTACAGTCCTTGAGGTCGAACGAGTCAGATTCACCTTAGCAACTTAAAAACAGCTAAGACCATATAAGGTCGTGGCTCAGACGGTAAAGTGTCTGTCTACAATGCGGGAGACCTGGGTTCGATCCCTGGGTCGAGAAGATCCTCTGGAGAAGGAAATGGCAATCCCCTCTAGTACTATTGCCTGGAAAATCCCATGGACAGATGAGCCTGATAAGTTACTGTCCATGGGGTCACAAAGAGTCGGACACGACTGAGTGACTTCACAAGACCATATAAGAACGATTTTCTTATGTAGCCTACAGTGAGTCTTATTCATTTTTCCTCTCATGTGGTCATCCAGGACTTGAGTTTCCGATTTTTGGTTTTTTAAGTGTAATATTCAAAGTCAAGGTAGCAAATTTTAAAATGCTTATTATGCATTTACAGCCAAGGAGCCCTCAAAAGGGCAGAGCAAAAGTACCAGTTTTGAGTTTTAAAAAAGAAATGGGAAGGGAGGGGGCAAATTTAAAAATATGCTTAGGTCTATGAAATGCAAAAATAAGAAAGGTAAAGTCAACAAGATCACCAAGAATACATACCCACACAGAATTAAAGCAAAGCAAGGATAAGTGGGAAAATTAGGGGAGGAAGCATAACGCACGTGATTCAAATGCGCAAAATACAATGTATATAATAGGTTGCAATAAATTAATCCCCTCATTGGATGCTGATACAATTATCTGTAGTAATCAAGGCAGCTTTGATATCTATAGTTTATAAAGGTAAAACTCAGGAGATAGATAAGATTAGATGACTGCAAAGATTTTCTGAAACCAGAACTGATTTTATGTTGCACTCCAAAACACAAGAAAAACTCACGTGAATAAGGATCGAGAAACCTGAGAAGCTACGAGAATCCAATACTCAAACTAGAGTGAAAAGCAGCAAAGACAGTTAAGATGTAAGCTACGACTGGAAAGGAGTTACCGGACATAACACCTAGACATCGAAGAGAGACGGATAAAGCATCCTTAGAAGATGGAGAAAGACCGGGATTGGATTTGGTTGAAGAAAGACAAAACGGAAAAGCAAGGCCTAAGAAGCAAGTAGCAGCAAGGTAAAACTTAAGAGGAACAGATCGAAGCCACAAGCAAGAAGTATAGGACTTACAAATCACATTCTACGGGGACGGGAAAGGGCCACTTCGCGACCGACCAGTGCAACTAGTTTCCGAAAAGCGGCGGCGATGTAGGTTCGCAGCCCCACCCCGCGGGAGCAGCTCCTCCCCAAGGAAGACCTCACAAGGCCAACCGCTGGACTCCAGCTCGAGCCTAGGTCCTATCTCGCCCTTGCCCCGCGGCGCAGAACGGCCTCTCCCGGCCCCTCACCGAACGCTGCAGCTCCCCAAGCCAAAACGAGGCGCGCTCCTTTCCGCTGGGATCTGGGTCGTGGTACAGCGCCTGCACGGCCTGGTACACGAGCTGCAGTGTCGGCTTTGCTCCTTCCATGGTGGTAGCGGTGGTGGCGGCAGCGACGGCTCTGGCTCTTCTCCCGAGGCTCCTCCGATTGCTCCGCCCTCGCGCTTCCTCACTGTGTCCGCCACGGCCGCTCCCTGACTGGCGCCATCTCCTCTTCGGCCGTTACCAGGGCAGATGGGTTCCTCGTGGAAGTTACCCCCTCGGAAACACAGATTAGATCGTATTCAAGTTCCTGATCGTTTTTCCGATCTTCCCACAAGACTCCACACTTCTGAATCCAGACGCCGGTGCTACCTTCCTGACCTGCTGACTTGCCCTCCGAAGGCTGTCCCGGCAAGACAGAGACCACGAAGCGTACCTCAGCAGCTTTACCCGGACCGGAAGCGGCAGCACCAAAATCTTTGGCACACTTCCGCCTGGTGCGTTGTAAACGGCCTCCGTGCCGGCACGCCTCCTCTTTTCTCCCCGCCCCTCCCGGAAGTGATCCTACAGGGACAGGAGCCGGTGAGAAGTGGATCTCCACATTTCTTGCTTGGGACTGGAGCTCTGCGATCCTCGTGGCGCGAACACTTGTGCACCTTTCCCCTCCTTGGCAATGGATCCGAGGTCTTTCTAACCCCCTTCCGACTTTTTCAGCCCTTCCCAGAGAATCCTTTAGGACCCCCGTGGACAAGTCGCGTCAATTCAACTGTGGCCTGACACTGACTGTACTGGAAAGCCCTGGATGACTTAAGACAGAGTTTGTATACTGACTCTAATGGAGGAGACAGACATACAAGCAAATAACTAGCGTACAAACCTGGGAAATGTGCCATGTTGGAAAAAAAAAAAGAAAATACCTAGAAACCTCTATCCACGACATTCTTACACCCAAAAGGGTGTGATTCTATTGCTCAGTACACTGAGTCCAGAGTATTTGCACAAACACACTGAATTGTGTTTTTGTGTATGCCTTTCATTCTGAATCAAACATGAATTCTAAAACAATTTTCAATACACAAAAGAATATAGAAATCTTGGAATCCGTTATAGGGAGAAATTTCCAAACATTGCTGTGTCTCCTTTGCAATAATAAATAGCTGTTCAGTTCAGTTCAGTCACTCAGTCGTGTCCGATTTTGCGACCCCATCGACTGCAGCACGCCAGGCCTCCCTGTATTATCACCAACTCCCAGAGTTGACTCAAACCCTGTCCCTACAGTCAGTGATGCCATCCAGCCATCTCATCCTCGGTCGTTCCCTTCTCCTCCTGCCCCCAATCCCTCCCAGCATCAGAGTCTTTTCCAGTGAGTCAACTCTTCGCATGAGGTGGCCAAAGTACTGGAGTTTCAGCTTTAGCATCATTCCTTCCAATGAAATCCCAGGGCTGATCTTTAGAATGGACTGGTTGGATCTCCTTGCAGTCCAAGGGACTCTCAAGAGTCTTCTCCAACACCACAGTTCAAAAGCATCAATTCTTCGGGGCTCAGCCTACTTCCCAGTCCAACTCTCACATCCATACATGACCACTGGAAAAACCATAACCTTGACTAGACGGACCTTAGTCGGCAAAGTAATGTCTTTGCTTTTGAATATGCTATCTAGTTTGGTCATAACTTTTCTTCCACGGAG
>SJYV01029990.1:1722743-1805778 GCA_006410875.1 Neotragus pygmaeus
AAAGCAGAGACCTTACTTTGCCAACACAGGCCGTGTAGTCAAGGCTATTGTTTTTCCAGTGGTCATGTATGGATGTGAGAGTTGGACTGTGAAGAAAGCTGAGCACCAAAGAATTGATGCTTTTGAACTGCTGTTGGAGAAGACTCTTGAGAGTCCCTTGCACTGCAAGGAGATCCAGCCAGTCCATACTAAAAATCAGTCCTGGGTATTCATTGGTAGGACTGATTTTGAAGCTGAAACTCCAATACTTTGGCCACCTGATGCCAAGAGCTGACTCATTTGAAAAGATCCTGATGTTGGGAAAGATTGAGGGTGGGAGGAGAAGGGGATGACAGGGGAAGAGATGGTTAGATGGCATCACCGACTCAATGGACATGAGTTTGGGTAGACTCTGGGAGTTGGTAATGGACAGGGAGGCCTGGTGTGCTGCAGTCGATGGGGTCGGACACGACTGAGTGACTGAACTGAACTGAGTCTCTATTACAGCCCTGCATCTTCACCATCATCATTATCACTGTTTACAGTCAGTCAGGTCCCAACAGAAACAGATGCACACGTGAAATAGGCTAATTTGAGAAGGGTTTGTTTTATAAAGGTACTATTTATAAAGATGTGGATATAATGTGCCATTAAAGATAATATAGAAACCTGTAGCCAAACTATTAATAGCCCTAAGCCATAAGAATAAGATAGGGAGTGGTTACTTCTTGAGCTCTCAAGAGCAGTATGGAGTTGACTGTCTGAGAGGAATGGTAGCTTTCATTTGAAGGGCCCTAGTACTGTTGCCTGGAAAATCCCATGGACGGAGGAGCTTGGTAGGCTGCAGTCCATGGGGTCGCTGAGAGTTGGACATGACTCAGTGACTTCACTTTTACTTTACACTTTCATTAATTGGAGGAGGAAATGGCAACCCTTTCCAGTGTTCTTGCCTGGAGAATCCCAGGGATGGAGCCTTGTGGGCTGCCGTCTCTGGGGTCGCACAGAGTCGGACACGACTGAAGCGACTTAGCAGCAGCAGCAGCAGCAGCAGCCATCATGAGGTGATTTTGCAGGGAGGAAGTTGGAGGAATAAATATCTACACCTTATTCTCCTAANCCGTCTCTGGGGTCGCACAGAGTCGGACACGACTGAAGCGACTTAGCAGCAGCAGCAGCAGCAGCAGCCATCATGAGGTGATTTTGCAGGGAGGAAGTTGGAGGAATAAATATCTACACCTTATTCTCCTAACTTCCTCTTGGGATTCCCCATTGGGCAAACCCAACCCTTAACTAGGGGACTCAGGAACCTGTTGATCTGTTCCATAGAGGTCAAGCATATCAGGGCAGAAAACATGGTAGTGAAGAGCGGAAAAGTGGGCCTGGAAAATAGCACAGTCACACATCCTCGTTTTTAGTCATCTTCAGCGTCTGGACTGACAGTTCAGCTAACACATTGGCTTCTTAATTCCCTTACTTCTTTTTCTCAGTTACCTGGTCACATAGTCACATCTTGGATCTTGTCATGGCTAAAAAAATCACCAACCCCCCAAATCACTGACTCACACATTGAGCTCTGATCACATAACCCACTGAAATTCTATTTTGCTGACTCAAGAATCTCAAATAATGTGATGTAATACCTTTTGGTTTTTTGAAGTCTTACATAATTTTAATTTTTACAAAAATTAAGGTTATTAACTATTAGCTTAATAAGTTATTATTGTTAAAATATGTTTTTAAACCAGACTTCAGAAACTTTCTAAAAGTTATAAAATGGAAATAGTTTTACAAGATTTAGGATAAAAAGAGAGCAGTCTTATATAGACTTTCTCTTATGAAAGATGAGGATTTAGGCTCCTTTCACTTCTTCATACGCCATTACTCTAACATAGGTATACCACATTTTTAGTCATATCATTACCCATTATAAATCATGAAACATATATACCATGATAATATCTTTTTTGTGCAACTTGGTGAAAATTTTTTTCTTTTTTTTAATGTTTGCTTTATTTTCTGTGTATCTACAGTAATCCATCCCAAACTCTGTTAGTATGTGTAAATATCCTCTTAATATGTTCACACTGGTAATCTGTTTCCATTTTTCTTGGAAGAAAACCTTTCCTGAGAGCCCTCTATCTTCCTGCTCCAATCTGATCTGGTTGCTCTCCAAGTCTGTTGCGTAATTATTGTCCTGGGATCTCACCATCTTAAGGGAATTCCATTCTCTTGTATTGGATGCACTGAATCCTGGATCCCATGATCTTTTTTTGGATTACTCCCTCATTTGACAGATAATTGAAAAGGGAACCTTCATTTCTTTCTCATTGACTTCGTTGGTCTTTTTTCTTGGATCACTTTTTTTACTCTGAGAGTTCTCTAGTCTTCTCCTGGGGTGGGGGTAGGGGAGTTATAAACTAGGCTGCTGGTGGCATGTGGGAGAATCAGCTGGAGGATGGATCTCACCATTAAGTACATGGACTTTATTTAATCTATTTTCAGTATGATACTCCCATCCATAGGTGAGCCTGTTGTCCAAAAGTCCAGAGTTCTACTGTAGTCTCTCCAAAGTAAACCTTGAGTGTTATGTGATGGTGAGAGGATAGTTACAGTATCCTGGTCCCTCAAGAGTCAGGGAGAAAATCTAGGAAACTAAACTGCTGACAAAGGTTTCCGAACCCATCCTTTGTTTTCTGTTCCATTTGTTCTGTTTTCTGTTTCTGTCTTCAGATGCACCTCAGTACTTGCAATTCTTGAGCTTTTCTGGGATTTTGCAAATGAGTAAGTTTGCCCCCTTTATTGTTGTTGTTCAGTCACTCAGTCGTGTCCAACTCTTTGTGACCCCGTTGGACTGCAGCATGCCAGGCCTTCCTGTCCGTCAGTATCTCCTAAAGTTTGCTCAAACTCATGTCCATTCAGTCAGTGATGCCATCCAACCGTCTCATCCTCTGTTGTTCTCCTCCTTCCCTCATTCAATCTTTCCCAGCATCAGGGTCTTTTCCAATGAGTCTGCTCTTAACATCAGGTAGCCACAGTATTGGAGCTTCAGTGTCAATCCTTCCAATGAATATTTAGGGTTGATTTCCTACAGTTTGCCCCCATGGCTTCCACCATGCTTATCCCTTCTTCCCTCCCTGCCTGCAGGCAAATTTCAGCTTTCTCAGACCTGCTCAGAGGGTTAACACTCACCCATTAGCTTTCTGGGGCTTCCCTGGTGATGCAGTGGTAAAGAATCCACCTGCCATTTCAGGAGATGCAGGAGACGAAGGTTCAATCCCTGGATCAGGAAGATTCCCCTGGAGTAGGACATGGCAACACACTCCAGTATTCTTGCCTGGAAAGTTTCATGGACAGAGAAGCCTGGTGGGCTACAGTCCAGGTGGTCCCAAAGATAACTGAGCGTGTGTGCTTTCTAGTTTTCACAATTTTGTTAATACTGTTTATGTTTGCATTCTCTGTCCTTGTGGGTTCCCTCACCTTTGGGGGTGGAAAAACTTTTTACTCTAACTTTGGGAGGAACCCTCAGGCAAACTGATGTTTCAGTCAGTTTGATTGAGTTAAGAAGCTTACTTAGTTCTTGAATTTTATCAAAACCTTATTCCATTGACTGGCCCTTTTCTTTCTTAGGTCTTGTATTTTTCAAGCACTGTCATTCTCCT
The DNA here is from genome assembly GCA_006410875.1 of Neotragus pygmaeus. NCBI lineage: Eukaryota > Metazoa > Chordata > Mammalia > Artiodactyla > Bovidae > Neotragus > Neotragus pygmaeus. The sequence continues at coordinate 1,726,382 of SJYV01029990.1, forward strand.
CTTTCTCCAATATACCACCCTCCCTTCACATTTGCTTCTGTCAGATCTCAGTGCTCTGCATCTTATTTTCTGAATTCTCGGGAGCCTTGATCTTTTGATTATCCTGTGTCTTACCTGTATCCTCGAACTCCCTCTTTACTGGGTCTTTTCGCGTCAGCACTCACACAGCTGTAGTATCTCAAAGGAAGCAGATGGGGTTTTTGAGGGGAAGGAGGGGAGAAATGCTACCTTTGTCTGATTTTATGATTGATTTTTTCCTTACCTTTGTGCTTACCTTTTACTTTTTCCCAGTCCTATCTTCAAATGAAAAAATTAACCCATCTTTTCAAAGCCTAGGTTAAATTCTGTCTAAAGTGTTAACTGATTCTCTTCTGGTGAAATTCATTTCCGCCCCTGCCCCAACACCTAAAGCACTTTAATTGCATTTACCATGTTTTTACATTTTTGAAAACTTGTTTTGTCTGCCTTAATAGACTGTATATAATATAGATATAGATTATATATATTATAATCTATATATATATTATGTGTTCAGTTTATATAATCTGATACACATAGTTGAAGGAATAAACCATGATTATTAAATGATCGAGATGCCTGACACACACAGATTCTTAAAAATGTTCTTGAATGCATAGCTGCTTGTAGCATCTCCAAAGGGGCAGTTGGATGACTCAGATTTGTCTTTATCTATGAATTTTGTTTATTTTTGCTGCATTTCTCTAACATATCCATGGGTGACTGAAAATAAACAATATTACTCAGCCTCTTGTGAGTTTTGTTTTCAGTCTTTCGAATCTTCTAAAAGAACAGTCTTTATGAGATAAGCTTTTATTCAGTTCAGTCGCTTAGTCGTGTCCGAATCTTTGCGACCCCCATGAATTGTAGCACGCCAGGCCTCCCTGTCCATCACCAACTCCAGGAGTTCACTCAAACTCACATCCATTGAGTCTGTGATACCATCCAGCCATCTCATCCTCTGTCGTCCCCTTCTCCTCCTGCTGCCAGTCCCTCCCAGCATCAGGGTCTTTTCCAATGAGTCAGCTCTTTGCATGAGGTGGCCAAAGTACTGGAGTTTCAGCTTTAGCATCATTCCTGCCAAAGAACACCCAGGACTGATCTTTAGAATGGACTGGTTGGATCTCCTTGCAGTCCAAGGGACTCTCAAGAGTCTTCTGCAACACCACAGAAGCATCAGTTCTTCGGTGCTCAGCTTTCTTCACAATCCAACTCCCATCCATACGTGACTACTGGAAAAACCACAGCCTTGACTAGACGTCCCTTTGTTGGCAAAGTAACGTCTCTGCTTTTGAATATGCTGTCTAGGTTGGTCATAACTTTCCTGCCAAGGAGTAAGCGTCTTTTAATTTCATGGCTGTGGTCACCATCTGCAGTGATTTTGGAGCCCCCCAAAATAAAGTCTGACACTGTTTCCACTGTTTCCCCATCTCTTTTCCATGAAGTGATGGGACCGGATGCCATGATCTTCGTTTTCTGAATGTTGAGCTTTAAGCCAACTTTTTCACTCTCCTCTTTCACTTTCATCAAAAGGCTTTTTAGTTCCTCTTCACTTTCTGCCATAAGGGTGGTGTCATCTGCATGTCTGAGGTTATTGATATTTCTCCCTGCAATCTTGATTCCAGAAGAGACTAGCCAGCCAAAAAGCTCTGATCTAGAAAGTGGATCTGGGAAAACTTCTCAAAAGACTGCACAAGGAGATAGAGAGATGGGAAAGATGGAAAAATGGTTAAGAAACAGGAAGGATCAAAAGAAAAGGTTTAAAATATATCCAACTGGAGTTTCAGAAGAGAATAGAAATTGGTGGTGGGCATTGGGGAGGCCATATTCAAAGAGATGTTAGTGGAGAATTGCCCAGAATTCTCCTGGATGTGATTTCTTAGATTCAGAAATCACAGTGAACTTTGAGCAGGTTTTTTTAAACTGTAGTTGATTTAAAATGTTGTGTTAGTTCCAGGTGTACAACAATGTGATTCAGTATATATATATNTTAGTGGAGAATTGCCCAGAATTCTCCTGGATGTGATTTCTTAGATTCAGAAATCACAGTGAACTTTGAGCAGGTTTTTTTAAACTGTAGTTGATTTAAAATGTTGTGTTAGTTCCAGGTGTACAACAATGTGATTCAGTATATATATATTTTTTTTTTCCAGATTCTTTTCTTTTATAGGTTATTATAAGATATTGAATACAGCTACCTATGCTATACAATGAAAAAAGGGAAAAAAAGTGCTAGTTGCTCAGTCCTGTCCTGATTCTTTGTGACCCCATGGACGGTAGCCTGCCAGGTTCCTCTGTCCATGGAATTCTCCTGGTAAGAATTCTGGACTGGGTTGCCATGCCCTTCTCCAGGAAATAAATAAATAAAAGTCAATAGTCTTTTATTAAAATAATATTATATTTATATATACATACCTTTTCAGTTTCTTTTCCATTATAGGGTATTACAGGAGATTGAATATAGTTCCCTGTGCTATACAGTAGGACCTTGTTTATCCATTTTATATATAGTCATGTGTTGAGCAGAATTTTTAAAACAAATGAATTCCACATTCACATATATTGTAATAAAGCTTCAGAATGCCAAAGACAAAGAGAAAAAATTAAAAACAATCAGAGATTAAAAAAACACAATACCTGCAAAGGAATCACAATGAAATTTAAAAGCAGACTGGCCAAGAGCAATAGTAATAGCCAGAAGATAGATGGCAAAAAGCTAGCCATCACTCAATACAAATAGAGTTATTCACTAACAGACCTTCACTGAAGGAAGTCTAAAGGAGATGCCATCAGAAGAAGGAAATTCTCCGTAGAGGGAGGGATAGAAAGGCAAGAAGGAATTGTGAACAAATAAGTGAATAAATGTATGAGTAAATAAAAGCAAATGTCTGTATAAAGCAATAATAATATAATAATAATAGTGACTGAGACTGATTTGGAGGGGATAAAAACAGAATGCAAGTAAAATTGTGAATGACAGTAACACAAGCCGAAAGAGAGGAACAGAGCTGCAGCTTTATTTAGGAAGTGAATAACAGTATTGAACTGTGGTGCTGGAGAAGACTCTTGAGAGTCTGTTGGACTGCAAGGAGATCCAACCAGTCAATCCTAAAGGAAATCAATTCTGAATATTCATCATAAGGACTGGAACTGAAGCTGAAGGTCCAATACTTTGGCTACCTGATGCAAAGAGCTGACTCATTGGAAAAGACCCTCATGCTGGGAAAGATTGAAGGCAGAAGGAGAAGTGGACAACAGAGGATGAGATGGTTGAATGGCATCACTGACTCAATGGACGTGAATTTGAGCAAGCTTCAGGGGATGGCCTGAGTGTNCATTCCTTCCAAAGAAATCCCAGGGTTGATCTCCTTCAGAATGGACTGGTTGGACCTCCTTGCAGTCCAAGGGACTCTCAAGAGTCTTCTCCAATACCACAGTTCAAAAGCATCAATTCTTCAGCGCTCAATGAAGCAGAAATAGATATTTTTCTAAAATTCTCTTGCTTTTTCTTTGATCCAGTGAATGTTGGCAATTTGATCTCTAGTTCCTCTCAGTTCAGTTCAGTTCAGTTGCTCAATTGTGTCCAACTCTTTGCAACCCCATGGACTGCAGCATGCCGGGCCTCCCTGTCCATCACCAACTCCTGGAGCCTACTCAAATGCATGTCCATCGTGTCAGTGATGCCATCCAACCATCTCATGCTCTGTCGTCCCCTTCTCCTCCTGCCCTCAATCTTTCCCAGCATCAGGGTCTTTTCAAATGAGTCAGCTCTTCGCATCAGGCGGCCAAAGTATTGGAGTTTCAGCTTCAGCGTCAGTCATTCCAATGAACACTTAGGACTGATTTCCTTTAGGATGGACTGGTTGGATCTCTTGGCAGTCCAAGGGATTCTCAAGAGTTTTCTCCAACACCACAATTCAAAAGCATCGATTCTTCAGCACTCAGCTTTCTTTGTGGTCCAACTCTCACATCCATACATGACTACTGGAAATAAAATAGCTTTGTATGCTGACTAGGTTTCTCATAGCTTTTTGTCCAAGGACCAAGAGTCTTAATATCATGGCTGCAGTCACCATCTGCAGTGATTTTGGAGCCCAAGAAAATAAAGTCTCTCTTGGGGTGGGAGGTGGGAGGGGGATTCGGGATTGGGAGCTTGTGTACACCTGTGGTGGATTCATGTCGATGTATGGCAAACCCAATAGAGTATTGTAAAGTTAAATTAAAAAATAAATAAATAAATAAATTTTAAAAATAAAGAAAGAAAGAAAGAAAGAAAGAAAATAAAGTCTCTCACCACTTTCCATTATTTCCCCATGTATTTGCTGTGAAGTGATGGGACCAGATGCCATGATCTTCGTTTTTTGAATGTTGACTTTTAAGCCAGAAGAAAACAGGTGTATGTCTTCATGACCTTTGATTAAACAATGGTTTCTTAGATGTGGCACCAAAGCACAGTGAACAAAAGGAAAAATAGATGAATTGGACTTCATCAAATCTAAAAACTTGTGTCTCAAAGAACACTATTAAGAGGGTGAAATAATCACCTGCAAAATGAGAGAAAATACTCAACTCTGTTCTTTCACTTTCATCAAGAGGCTCGTTAGTTTCTCTTTGCTTTCTGCCATAAGGGTGGTGTCATCTGCATATCTGAGATTATTGATATTTCTCCTGGCATTCTTGATTTCAGCATGAGCTTCATCCAATCCAGCATTTCACATGTTGTACTCTGCCTATAAGTTTAATAAGCACAGCAACAATATACAGCTTGATGTACTCCTTTCTCAATTTGGAACCACTCCATTGTTCCATGTCCAATTCTAACTGTTGCTTCTTGACCTGCATACAGATTTCTCAGGAGGCAGGTAAGGTGGTCAGGTATACAGTTGAAGTCTTTAGTGTAGTCAATGAAGCTGAAGTAGATGTTTTTCTGGAACTCTTGCTTTTCCAATGATCCAACGGATCTTGGCAACTTGATCTCTGGGTTCTCTGCCTTCTCTAAAACAAGCTTGAACATCTGGAAGCTCATGGTTCACGTATTGCTGAAGCCTGGCTTGGAGAATTTTGAGTATTACTTTACTAGCATGTGAGATGAGTGCAATTGTGCAGCAGTTTGAACATTCTTTGGCGTTGCTCTTCTTTGGGACTGGAATAAAATTGACCTTTTCCAGTCCTGTGGCCACNCCTCAACTGCAATCTCATGAGCAACCCCAAGCCAGAAGTACCCAGCTCAGTCACTCCTGAATGACCCACACAGGCTGAGAGATAATAGACATTTAACATTGTTTTAAGATGCTACATTTTGCAGGAATTGTTCCAGAACAATAGGTAGTTAGTGCATGCTTCTTCATCCTGCTTCTCTTCCCTGATCCATCTCTTCCTCCTGGCTAAAGTCCCTGACTTCCTTACCAGGCTACCCACCCCTGCTCTATGCAGCCCTTCAATCTCATCCTTTTTCCTCAGTTGTGGTTTTCTCTCCAAAGATCACCCTTCAGTGCAGCCTCGTGATTCCTCTCCTCTCCTTCCACCCCTGCCTTCCTCCTCCACCTAAAGAAATGGCTCTTTCTCTTTCCTACATCCCCACTCACTCTCCTCTTGACAAACTTCCCAACAGCAATTACAGTTAACAATCCTTGGTATAAGAAAGCAGACTTCTTCATGTGTCCCAACAGACTGGGTAACTTGAGGGGGTTGTTTTGAGACTGCTGTCCACTCCTTCACCCCATCTCCCCAGAGCTCAGAGGGGAAAAATCTCCCACATCCCCTTCCAGTGGAGAAGTCCAGGCAGATTGAAAAGCCCTGTGAATTCTGATTTTCACGGGGCTTTTGCAGTGGCAGAAGGAGGTTGGGGAGAAGTATGGCACGATTGCCATGGCAACATGCTCCCTGGTGGGTCCTGGGCTGCACTCCCAGGCAGGGTAAGCAGTCCCAAGTATGTCTCTCGCTATGGGCATCAGACGACGAGATGCCCAGGAACAGAAGGGGCTGAGGCTTAACAGGTGTCCCATCTCCAGAGGCAGGCAGCCAGGTAACAGAGCCAGTAAGTCTGGCATGAGAGGAACAGGTGAGCTCGGCCTGGGGTCTCACCAGAGCCCCACGTGGGCAGGTTTCTGTCCTCCCTGCACTACTTTTACTCCCCAAGAAAGTGGTCAGTTTTGGGCTGCAGCTGACTCTTGCCTCTGGAAATAAAGGTCAGCAAAGTCCATCCTTCACTGTGTCAGTGGTTCCCAAACTTAGCTATTCATTGGCGTCTCCTGGAGGTGTTTACAAAATGCTGACACCTAGTTCCCATGCCCAGATACTGACTTATTGGGTACGGCGTACTGCCTGGCCATCAGGATATTTTTAGATCTCCAGGTGAATCTAATATATAGCAAAAGGTGGGAAGTCTTGCACTAAGCTGAGTCTCAGTCAGGTCTGTGCTGAAAATTTAAGCATGCACACATCCAACAACTTCTCAACCAAATTTTCCATGGTTAATCCCAGGTATTGGAACTTGTCACAAGCTCACTATTGGTGTTTCACATCATGAATCCAGCATAACATTAGTCAAAGCTTTGTAGAATGGCTGGTCAACAAGGAATGTGAGAGGAATGGGATGGGTTGGAGACTTCCGAGGGCCTCATGCTAACTCTTGAAGGTAGATCTGAATGGAGGGTGTTGCACCAAAACTTGTGAGGTTAAAATTGTTATTTGTATAGACCAAAAATGGTCTGTGGTTGTTGTTTTTACGTGGTTCAATCTAATACCAACTCACTAGTAGGCAGCTGTTTCCAGTGGCTTCTGTAAGAAGGCAGCCATGGCGGGAGTTTAGGGAGAGGGTCAGAGTTCAAGGTTCCCATAGCTCCACAGGGTTATCTGCATGTGATATACATGCAATTATGGCATCAGCTGGAGTTATCTTCCCAATGTTAATTGTTGATCCCCTACCCTGACCTGCATAGACTTGATTCCCCTTCTTAGCAGCTGTTTTCTCCGAACATCAAGGCTTGATGCCCCTGCTCAGGAGGCTAACAATTCCCACTCTATAAGGACAGTGTTGCTGGAAGGGTGGGACTCACCATGGGCTAAAGTGTCCAGATCTCCTACCTAACTTGGTGAAGGGCCACAGGTACAAAATCTCTTTTCATTATTCCCTTGCTTATTATGCATATTTAATTTTTACTTTTTTTTTTAGCTTTATAGAAGTCATATGTGCTCATTTTAACTAAGAAATGATCGCAAGATTTATAAAGGGTCATCTCCTCCCACCCTCACCTCCATGTCCACTGCTTTTTCCTCTAAGTGATCAATGCTGGCAGCCACCTCATTTATTTTTTTGTTAGGAAATGAGTTGTTCCACATCAGTGAATTTGCCCACAAATCAAAACTGTCCCTTTTTGTGAACCCTCCTACACTGTTGGTGGGAATGTAAATTGGTGCAGCCACTATGAAAAACAGTATGGAGGTTCCTTAAAAAACTAAAAATAGAGTTACCATATGATCCAGCAATCCCACTCTTGGGCTTATGTCCGGAAAAGATGAATATGCTAATTCAAAAAGATACATGCTCCCCAATGTTCATGGAAACACTATTTACAATATCCAAGATATGGAAGCAACCTAAATGTCCATTGACAGATGAATGGATTAAAAAAATGCGGTGCACATACATAATGGAATATTACTCAGCCATACAAAAGAATGAAATATTTCCATTTGCAGCAACAGGGATGGAGCTAGAGATTAATATATGAAGTGAAGTCAGTCAGATAGGAAAAGACAAATATTATGTGACATCACTGCTGTGTTGAATCTAAAAAAAATAAAAATAAAAATGAACTTATTNATTTGCAGCAACAGGGATGGAGCTAGAGATTAATATATGAAGTGAAGTCAGTCAGATAGGAAAAGACAAATATTATGTGACATCACTGCTGTGTTGAATCTAAAAAAAATAAAAATAAAAATGAACTTATTTGCAAACCAGAAACAGACTCACAAACCTAGAAAAAAAAACGTATGGTTACCGAAAGAGAAAAGGTGGTAGGGGGAAGGATAAATTAGGAGTATGGGATTAATAGATGCATACTATTATATATAAAACAAGAAGGATTAACCATGTAGCACAGGGAACTATATTCAATATCTTGTAATAATCTATAACAGAAAAGAATCAGAAAAAAGAATGTATGTACATCTGAATCACTTTGCTGTACACCCGAAACTAACACAATATTGTAGATCAACTACACTTCAAAAAAAAAAACCTGTCCCTTATATTTGCAAATACTTGAAAACTTGGGGCTAGTTTAAGCACTGTGGATGAAGCTGGCCATAGATTGAAATGTGTCCCCTCACTCCAAATTAATATGTTGTAACCTGACCCCCAGTGTGATGGTGTTAGGAGGCAGAACCTTGGGGAGGTGAGACATGAGGATGGGGCTCTCACAAAAGGGATTGGTGCACTTACCAGAGAGACCCCACAGAGCTGCCTTGTCCCTTATGTCCTGAGAGGATATGGTGAGAAGACAGCCACTTATGAACAGAGAAGCAGGTCCTCACCAGAAACTGAATCTGCTGGTACCTTGATCTTGGACCTCAGCCTCTAGAAGTGTGAGAAACAAATTTCTGATTACAAGCCACCCAGTCTAGAGTATTGTGTTATAGCAGCCCAAGTGAACTAAGATAAAGATCATTTTGAAAGGTATTACCCAGTGCCTTGCCTTTTAAAGTGGAGGGGCTCAGAGTCATTGTCACTCTTAAAAAACTTTGCATTGGACAGTGTTTAATAGTTCACAAGCCATCATTCAATGCATGACACCTGCTTTGGTTTTTCCAGTGGGCCTGTAGAATAAGGCAGACACCTTAGCTCCTGTTGCACAAATGAGGAAACTGAGGCTCTGGATAGAAGAGCAAAACCCCAGGCTGGCATCCACACAGCCTCCTTTTCAAACTTAGTTCAGGATCGGCTTACTCAGTTCTGCGCCCCCAGGTCAGTGCTGCTCTGTGTATTAATAAACGTCCATAACCAACATCTTAGAAACGCCTCTGGGTTAGACTATTTTATTTTCTTGTGTCTTTTTTAGTGATCCTCCCATATTCCTCTCCTCACCCATGTCAACTGTCAGCTGGCCCTTCCTCCTGCTTCAAGATACCTTGCCCCACATAGTATTGACTGAAAAATAAGCTAAGGAAAATTAGTTTGTTAGAATGGTTTGAAAGCAGAGTGAATAGGCTCTCACTGAGGTTCTGAAGGACTTTCCTATGAGTTAGGCATATGGAAGAGGCTCAGGGGCACATATTTTCTTTTTTATTATGGAAAATTTCAGTCCTGTAAAAAAAGGAAGACTGATGCTGAAGCTGAAACGTCAATACTTTGGCCACCTGATGTGAAAAAGTGACTCCTTAGGAAAGACCCTGATGCTGGGAAAGATTGAAGGCAGGAGGAAAAGGGGATGACAGAGAATGAGATGGTTGGATNGCTTTGTTCGTAGTGATGCTTTCTAAGGTCCACTTGACTTCACATTCCTATAGCCAGGATGTCTGGCTCTAAGGGAGTGATTACACCATCGTGATTATCTTGGTCGTGAAGATCTTTTTTGTACAGTTCTTCTATGTATTCTTGCCACCTCTTCTTAATATCTTCTGTTTCTGTTAGGTCCATACCATTTCTGTCCTTTATCGAGCCCATCTTTGCAAGAAATGTTCCCTTGGTATTTCTGATTTTCTAGAAGAAATAGTCTTTCCCATTTTGTTCTTTTCCTCTGTTTCTTTGCATCGATCCCTGAGGAAGGCTTTCTTATCTCTCCTTGCTGTTCTTTGGAACTCTGCATTCAGATGCTTGTATCTTTCCTTTTCTCCTTTGCTTTTCACCTCTGTTTTCACAGCTATTTGTAAGGCCTCCTCAGATAGCCATTTTGCTTTTTTGCATTTCTTTTCCATGGGGATGGTCTTGATCCCTGTCTCCTGTACAATGTCATGAACCTTCGTCCATAATTCATCAGGCACTCTATATATCAGATGTAGTCCCTTAAATCTATTTCTCACTTCCACTGTGTAGTCATAAGGGATTTTATTTAGGTCATACTTGAATGGTCTAGTGGTTTTCCCCACTTTTTCTTCAATTTAAGTCTGAATTTGGGAATAAAGAGTTCATGATCTGAGCCACAGTCAGCTCCTGGTCTTGTTTTTGCTGACTATATAGAGCTTCTCCATCTTGGGCAGCAAAGAATATAATCAGTCTGATTTCGGTGTTGACCATCAGGTGATGTCCATGTGTAGAATCTTCTCTTGTGTTGTTGGAAGAGGGTGTTTGCTATGACCAGTGCATTCTCTTGGCAAAACTGTATTAGCCTTTGCCCTGCTTCATTCTGTACTCCAAGGCCAAATTTGCCTGTTACTGCAGGTGTTTCTTCCTACTTTTGCATTCCAGTCCCTTGTAATGAAAAGGACATCTTTTCTGACAGAATGTGGTCCACTGGAGAAGGGAATGGCAAACCACTTCAGTATTCTTGCCTTGAGACCCCATGAACTGTATGAAAAGGCAAAATGGTAGGATACTGAAAGAGGCTCCCCAGGTCAGTAACTGCCCAATATGCTACTGCAGATCAGTGGAGAAATAACTCCAGAAAGAATGAAGGGATGGGGCCAAAGCAAAAACAATACCCAGTTGTGGATATGACTGGTAATAGAAGCAAGATCCGATGCTGTAAAGAGCAATATTGTATAGGAACCTGGAATGTTAGGTCCATGAATCAAAGCAAATTGGAAGTGGTCAAACAGGAGATGGCAAGAGTGAACGTCGATATTCTAGGAATCAGAGAACTAAAATGGACTGGAATGGGTGAATTTAACTCAGATGACCATTATATCTACTACTGTGGGCAGGAATCCCTTAGAAGAAATTGAATTGCCCTCACAGTCAACAAAAGAGTCCGAAATGCAGTACTTGGATGCAATCTCAAAAGTGACAGAGTGATCTCTGTTCGTTTCCAAGGCAAACCATTCAGTATCACAGTAATCCGAGCCTATGCCCCAACCAGTAACGCTGAAGAAGCTGAAGTTGAACGGTTCTGTGAAGTTTTTATTACCTCCATTTTATACTCTGAACGACTTGAGTACAGAAAAGGAGAACTTTTTGCCATAACTATCCCGTCTTGAAGTGATCACTAAGTGACATTTTAAACACTAAGTGTAGTATCATAAGGTTTTAATTTTCAGTTTAAAGTTGATAAAGAATTCCCTTAGGGTTCAGTGGTTAGGACTGTGTGCTTTCACTGCAGACGGTCCCAGGGCTCAATCTCTGGTTGGGGAATTTAAGATCCCATAAGCCACATGGTGCCTCCCCCCCGCCGCCAAAAATGTACTTTAGTTATAAACAGAAAATGTGGTAACTAAAATTATACCATATAAAGTAGCATCCAAAACTGTATAGTCCCTAAGAAAATAACAAGAAAAATTAAATTGATAAGGAATAGAATCTACCTGGTTTGTTTCAATACCACTTTGAATAATAGATGTTTTGAAAAACTATTATCTTTACTTCCCTCAACCCCATACTTTACTAACCTTAGAGCCATTTAATATAGTTTTAATGGACCCTAGGGAATAAAGGTGTAGTTTGGCTATGGTTCTGCCCATGCTGCACATTAACATCTTTTCTTTCTCTGAGATTTGTATAAAATAGCCATTTTCAGAAGAATCTACTGTCATTACTCCTAACTTTTTCACCAAAATTCTTGGAAACAACTGAGAGCCATATTTTTGTTTTATATGATAGGCAGATATCACTGATATCTTTAGAGTGTTTTAAAAGAAAGAAAATTATTGTGAGACATTTTAAAAGAAGCCTGTTTCACAATGGACTATTTTGAATACTTAGTTTCCTTTGTTTACCTCTAAGTAATCAAAATGAGTAGAAAGTGTAGTAGTGGACGGAAAGACCATCTCATTATAGGGCTAATAAACTGCTACTCATTTGTTCTAAATTTTTAATTTAGAAGAAGGAGACTACCTATATGGAGACAGTCTGTGGATTAGAGATTATCTCAGAAGTTTCCTAGTTCACTCTCTAAACTGAAAAGGGATTGATGAATCCAAAGACATAAATCAACTGAAATCAAATCATGCTTTGATACACTAAGTTGGCATTGGTTTATCACATAGCCTTGAAAATTTTCTTCTAAATATATCTGGAATTCATGGGTCATGAAGTATCAGTTTCAAACTTCTTTCGTAGTAATTTTCCTCTTTGGAGTTTCTTGATTCTTTTTAGTTCTAAAACCTAGAATCTTTGATTTTTCCCCTAGCAATGCCTGAAAATCTAGAAATCTTTTAATGCTTCTACTCTCATCTTCCAGACAAGTGACTATTAAACCTGTTTTTTAAACAGTTTTCTAAAGGCAAACTTTCTAGAAAATAGAAAATGTTCCTGTATTACTTCTGAGGGGTCAGTTCAGTGAATATAGGAATATTGAATGCTTTGCATTGCTGGAAAATGGGAGTATGTAAGTGGTAAAAAACAAAGACTTTTCTACTGAATATAATAGTGTACCAATCTGGTTATGTTGTTTAATACGATTGCCATTACCCATATGGCTAATGTGGCTATTTAAATTTTAGCTAAAGTTAAAATCAGTTCCTTATTTGCATTGCCACATTCCAAGTCTTGGACAGTGCAAATATAGTCATTTCACATCCTTGTTGTATTGGAGCTTATGAATGAAGATTTGTGATGGTATTTCTGTGAGCATTATAGTCTATTATCTGGTGATATTCATCAGTATTTTGATTAGTTTATTTCTTATCTCCCCAGGCCTTGGACCAGAGTCGATGGTTTGAAACAGAATATAAAATTACCAGGGCACTGCTACATTTTCTAAAAAACAGTTATTTATTTGGCTGCACTGGGTCTTAGTTGCAGCACACAGGATCTAGGATTTTTGATCTTCATTGCAGCATGTGGGATCTAGTTCCCTGACCAGGGTTTGAACCCAGGCCCTCTGTATTGGGAGCACAGAGTCTTAGCCACTGGACTACCAGAGAAGGACCACAGCTACGTTTTCTAACTTAACATTTTAACTATTTTTAGGTATATAGTTCAGTGGTATTAGGTACGTTCATGTTGTTGTGCAACCATCACCACAGTATGATCAATATAGTTTTATTTAAATTCAGTTCAGTTGCTCAGTCGTGTCCGACTCTGTGACCCCATCGACTGCAGCATGCCAGGCTTCCCCGTCCATTGCCAACTCCTGTAGTTTACTTAAACTCACGTCCATTGAGTCAGTGATGTCATCCAACTATCTCATTCTCTGTCTTTACTAAAATTTTAAATATCATCATATAAAAATAAACATTTCAAAATGTGCAAAATATTAGAAAGTTAATCAGTGCTACAAACCTAAACAGCATATTAAGAAGTGGAGACATCACTTTGCCGACAAGGGTCCATATAGTCAAAGCTATGGTTTTTCCAGTGGTCGTGTACAGATGTGAGAGTTGGATGATAAAGAAGACTGAGCACCGAAAAATTGATGCTTTTGAATTATGGTGCTGGAGACTCTTGAGAGTTGCTTGGACAGCAAGGAGATAAGCCAGTCAATCCTAAAGGAAATCAGTCCTGAATATGCTTTGGAAGGACTGATGCTGAAACTCTAATACTTTGCCCACCTAATGTGAAGAGCCGACTCAATGGAAAAGACTGTGATGCTGGGAAAGATTGAAGGCAAAAGTAGAAGGGGGTGGCAGAGGATGAAATGTTTGGGTATTGCCAACTTGATGGACATGAGTTTGAACAAACTGGGAGATAGTGAAGGACAGGGAAGCCTTGGGTTCTGTAGTCCATGAGATTGCAAAGAGTGGACATGACTTAGTGACTGAACAACAAGCAGTGCTATCTCTAGAATTTTTCATCTTTCCAACTAAAACTCTGTACCTGTTGAAGAATAATTCTCCATCCCCTCCTCTCTTCAACTCCTGGTAACCATCATTCTGCTTTTTTCCTCTGTAAATTTGATTACTCCAAGTACCTTATGAATAGAATAATACAGTACAACCATCACCACCATCCATCTCCAGAACTTTTCTCGTATTATAGAACTGAAAAATTTGTACACATTAAGCATAGTTAACTAACTCCCCATTTCTCCCCATAGCCCCTGGCAGCCACCATTCTGCTTTTTGTCTCCATGAACTTGACTAGGCACCTCATATAAGTAGAATCCTACAGTATTTGTCCTTTTGTGACTGGCATGTTTCACTTAATGCCTTCAGGGTTCATCCATGTTGTAGATGGATTTCATCCCTTTTTAAGGCTGAATAAGAATGTATGTATGTACCACATATTGTTTATCCATTCATCTGTTGGTACACACTCGGGTAGCTTCCACGTTTTGGCTATTATGAATAATGCTGTTATGAGCACAGGTGTAGAAATATCTTTTGGAATCCCTTCTATTAATTCTTTTGAGTATATCACCAGAAGGGGAGTTGCTGGAGCATATTGTAATTCTGTGTTTTTTGTTTTTTTTGAGGAACTGACATGCTATTTTCTAGACTTTATATACTTTTAGACTCTTCCCCCTTCCCCGTTTCTTTGACTGCACTGTGTGGCATGCAGGATCTTACTTCCCCAACCAGATAGCCATGCCTCCTACAGTGGAAGCTCGGAGTCTTAACCACTGGACCACTAGAGAAGTCTCATAAGCTCTGTTGAACTTAAAAACAGATTTAATTCTTAGAAAGTTGAGCTTGCTCAGATTGTCTCTCCTGTATTTCCCTAGCGTGTACCCTGGTACTGAAATATTACCAGAGAGTGTTTTAAACTGGTGAAGTTCTAGAGAGAAGTTTATTTCTCTTTATTGGAATTTCACAGTACTGCTAATGGGAATAATTTTGTTGTGTTTGGCATGCAGAAACCCTTGAAAATATCAATTTAATTTTTTCCTCTTTCTAGTTAGACTTCTCAAAATGAAAATATTATGAAATTTGTATTTTTTTTTCTTTTGGTAAGAAATTTCTGTTAACAGAGTTTACATGTTTTTTACTTTTTTCCTCCAAGCCCTTAGCACTCTTCTTTTCAGTTTTTCTCTGTATTGTTACTTGTATTTTCTGTCTCAGCCATTATTAATACCCTTTATACCTATGACCCTAAAGCAGAAGAAAATACTTACTAGTCCTGAAAAGGTGTATATTTTTACGTAAGCATTCAGAGAGTTTTCTGACACTATAATGCATTTTTTGTTAAACCTTAAGCTAGACATCTCATATTTCTATATGCTTGAAAAACTTGAATCTTCAGCAAGGTATTAGTGTAGCTTAGTATGTCTAATAGTACTCTCATTCTTCAGGTTTATATGAGTTGTTATTGAAAAAACTTGTTCAGATAGGCAGGAATGGAGACCAGTGATTAAAAGGAAATCCATTTCCCATATTTTCAACTTTTAGGAAGCCCTCATGGGCTACTCATTTGCTTGAAATGGTTTCAAGCTTGGCATTTTCTACTTTTAAAGCAGGGCTGCCCATTGTAATTAGTAAGGTCCACAGTGAATTGATTTTCAAGAAATGCACACGTCAGTCACTCCTAACCCAAGTTGATCTTATGGATCCAGACATATCTTTTTTCAGGGCCAGTCTTGAGGGTTAATAGTCACATGTATAGGTGACTGAGGGTTTTTAATTTGGATAGGAATTCTTTATAGTTGCTGGGAAAAACTACTGGCAAAATTTCTCAGTATCATCATATATGTGACCAACAGCTACAGATTGGAGCCAAAGTTTATTTGACAAAGTTTATTTTATGACTCAGGACTGTTAGAAAATGCTTGTCCCAGACACACTGGGATTTAATCAGAAGCTGCGGCGACCACAGTGTGCAGTGGTGAAGTCATTCGGTCTTCCCGATTCCTCTCACTGAAATCAAGATAGAGTGATACATATGGGCACTGCCGTCTTCCAAAATTGTCTTGAGCAGTGTTTGAGTATTTCTTTTGGAATTTGAGTAGCTTTTGATGTTTTAAAGAATTATTTTTAGCCAGGAATCTCTTCCATCCCATAAGAGAAATAATGTCTCCCTTTTAATTATCTGTTCAGTTATGGGGATGGCTGTGGAAATGTAAATTGACGGAACTTATTTCTATAAATGAGCTTTTTTGCTTCTAGAAAAGTAATTGCTTATGCACACATGGGTATTTTATGGTTCTGGGAGCTCACTAAGGGCGTTATGATTATTTTTCACTTAGGCTCTGTGTTTGGAGTTGGGAATTGTTTACTCATTACTGCTGTGGTGAAGGTATTAGCTAAGTTTCATTTCATCATAGTTTCTGTATTTCAGGCCATCTTGCAAAACAAATTATTTTGAAAGATAACAGTTTTAGGTAGTGATGGTTATCTTTTGAGAGCTATAAAATATAAGCTTATAGCTTATGTTTTTAAAATATCCATTCATATCATTTTCTCTCCTCACTGTCTAAGAAAACCATTGGAAGGTAACTTGTGACAGACCTAGCTATTTGTCTTAAATTTGTAAGTTTCATAACAGATTAGATACAAAAATTTAAGATAGTTGACTGACTTAAAAAATACCTTCTCTTTTTCAGGTTAATAAAACTAGTTTGTTCTTTACCTGTCTCATGAAAATGATTTTTTTCTTGATTTGGGAAATATTGATTTTCTACCTCTATACTATATTGTTACAGGGCATATGTCTAAAATGTTACATTGTCTGGTTGACAGTGTTTTTTAAGGGTTCTTTTTACTGTACTCTTACCTAGTCTTCCTCTCCTTCCAGTATACTATAAACATTCAGTAAATTTATTATTCATTAATTGAAATGCCTTTTTTGTTGTTTTGTTTTCTTTTTTTTTGTTTGTTTTTTATTTTTTGTTTTTGAAATGCTTTTTAGAAGTACAACAATCTGACACATTTATGCTTACTTTTCAAATCCCATTGAAATATTTGTGTTTTTTTCCCATTGAAATATCTTTATTTCCAGGATGTAATTTTCTATTTGCTAGAGCTTTTCTGTTTACAGGGAAGTATTCTGAGTAATTCTACTTAATTTGAGGAGTTTTTGTATAGGATTAACTACCAGCTCTAATCTGCTTCTGATTTTTGGCAGCTAATGAATCCTTAGGCCCCTATCTGGGTGTGGACTTGCATTGTTAAGGGTCTGCTCATTGATTTCTGTTGATTTAGAAGTTTCTGTTGATAACAGCAGAACTGTTATTGTAGAAATGAGTTGGAGCAGTCATGAATATTAAAAAAAGGGCAAATACTTTTAGGATCTGCTGAGTAGTATAATGAAAGACTTGGAGCATGTTAGTCAAAGGATTGCTGGGCCATCGCCTGTTTCATATTCATCACATAGTCATGGAAATATCTTTTGAAAAGACTGATGTAAAGGCCTGTTCTGCTACTACTTTGTGAAATGGAAGATTGGAATTAGTTGCTTAAATGGAAAATGTTCTCTTGTTGCAGCCTCTTTGAAATGTGCTGCTAGTGGGAGCTGCAGCTTCCTCCTGCTGACTCTGAGCCCCAGGCTTCGGTTGAGATGGTCCTTTCAGAAATGTGGAGCTTAGTTCAAGCCTGGATTTCAGTGGGTAGCACCTGGCATCTGTGGCTAGAAAGTCCTATGAAGTGTAAGTGCTTTATTCTCTCCTTGTAAAGAATCCCTTTTCTTTTCTTCTTTCTGTAGCTTAGTAGAGGGGAAAAGCAGTGAGCAGTATACTATAGGGTCTACTGTGTCAGGATTTGGTTGCATTTTCTTAATGATTCAGTGATTAAAACAAGATTGCTTGTTGTTTGGATACCAACAATTTTTAAATCCTCCTGGAATTCAAAATAGAGGAACAAATTATGACCTCTTAATATATAGTACTGGCAGTATCATCCTGGGTAATTTTTCAGACAGTTTACTTAGAAGATTGTGATATTCAAGTTTCCCAGGTTTCTTTAGAGGTCACTCTTGTCTTTTATTCTTGTTCCAAAGAACAAATATTTGAAAAGAGAGGCACCATTGACCAGTGGGTGAGGCAGCATCAAGATAAACAAGGATGCTTGAAATGAGAAGACAGTTCTTTTTTCACTTTGGTTCCACTTGACACATTTACACACGGAGCAGTATGGGAATTTTCTAAGAATGATTCTTTGTAGAATTGTCCTAGGAAATACGTATAGCTACCATCTTAGTTTAGTTAAAAAAACACTGTGATAACATAATGAGCATTAGAAAATGCAGATTTTATATTTGGTTTAGTTGCCTCAGATTACCTGCTTTTCTCACTCTTTTTTTTTTTTCTGTTTCAGAAATACTGGTAATATTTCAAAGTAAGGTCATTCTAGAAAAGATTCCCATTTAGGGAAGACTTTTAAAGTTTTCCTTCCCTGAGATTTTGCTGAGATTCTTAAATCTTTAGGTTTTGGTTGGGAACATATTGAGCTTCATTTCATTGCTAAAGCAAAATATATTGAAAACAAAACCAAGGCTCCATACAAGAAAGGCAAGCAGAGTTCAGCAAACGAGGACTCTGAATGAAAAACATCTCATCCTTTCAGGGCCCTTGTTTTCTTTATCTGTAAAGAACTGGTTTGCTTGTTTTCTCTTGCTCTTTCACTTTCTAAACATTGTGGATTCTGGTCTTAACAGCTTACTCCCAATCCAGTAAGTATCCCAGCTACCTAGCAAAAGAATAGGCTTTGTGTTGGGGAAGTCAAAGAGGTGTTATAGATTTATGAGATGATGGCATCTTGTCATTTTGCTTCATATTTAGTAATTTAATATGTGTGTGTGTTCTTTGTGTCCAGTAATTTACGACCTTATGGACTACAGCCCGCCAGGCTCTTCTGACCATGGGATTTTTCAGGCAAGAATACTGAATTGGGTTGCCATTTCCTACTCTAGGGGATCTTCCTGACCCAGGGATTGAAACTTGCATCTTCTGCATTGGCAGGGATTCTTTACCCCTGAGCCAGCTGGGAAGCCCCTGATTTAATATAGATTTCTTTATATTGCTCTATGGCTAGGGAATTTTTGAAAAATGCAGAAATAATTAAGGTTGTTCGCAAAGAGTTGGACACAACTGAGCGACTTCACTTTTCACGTTCACTTTTTCCTTTTGAAGAGCTTATAATGTATTAGAAAAGATGAACAAAGGCCCAAATAATTACAATGTAAAGTACTACAATTTGAACTGTTGCAGTCATGCGTACCTCAGTAGTAAGGAAAAAAGATTTCTCCTCCAGTATTTTTTTATCTAGCTTTCATGAGTTTGAAGATGATGTGTTTGGCATTTGTTTGGGAGAGTTGGGGATAGAGTCATTCCCTGTTGCCCTCATCTGGGATACATGATCTTCAGCACCTCCAGTGTCCAGTGTTCTCATTGATGGGGCTTTCTCAGTGATTGTCATCCCCATTCACGCTCTGTCTTGCATCTGGTGGGTCTTGTGCAGGATGAATTTTTTTACCCTTCCTTCAGTAGTAGGAGACCTCTGTGGTGTTATTATTATAGTATGATGGGCTTAAGACCTGTGCCCTGCCCTTTAGGGTGGAGGGTTTCTTCTGTTACCTTTAGTATAATAGCAGTGGGTCTTCCTTGTGCCTTGGGGGGTGGGGTGACATGGTTTGCTGCCCCTCCCACAGCAGAGAAGACTTTTATTCAGTAGAGGAGAAGGGTCTAGTCAGAGCTTTTTGCATCCTTTCTGCAGTTGTGGCTAATCCTGTCCTCTAGGATTGTGCCACCAAAGAGGTTTTCCTGCTCTATCCCTGTTCTTTCTCCTGAATATTTGGTGGAGTCGCGTGGATAAGAGCCTGTGGTGGTGTGAATTCCCCCTGAGTCTCAGGGGTTTTATAATTTATACTAGCCCACAGTCAATCTTTATCAGTTGTTAATAATTTTAATTGAACTTTACTGCCTGGCTGTCTGGTGTTCCACATCTCTTCTTTGTCCTGCCACAGTTGAACTGACACTTGTCTTTTGTCTCCTTGGAGAGGTGTCTTTAATTTTTAGTTTACTTGCTTGTCCTGGGACCTGAGCTTCCTGATCATTTAAGAAAAGTTACTATGTTGTTTGATTTTATTTATTGTTACCTGGAAAGCGGTGTTCTTTTCAACTTTCTACATCTTAGGTAGATGTGGAATTCCACTCAGGCATATAAATTTATTTATTTTAAACCCCACGAGATATTGTTGCTTTATATAACCAGTGTTCACAGATGTTTATTCACATACTTAACCTTTCCATTATTATTCTTCATTCCTTCCTAATTTCCATTTTTCCATCCAAAATTATTTTCTTTCTGCTTGAAGAACACCCTTTAGTTTTAGTATTTTCTTCTTTGTTCTCTTAGTAATCAACTCTTTCCTATTCTTTTTTTTTCCTTTTGGTCTCAGAGTGTCTAAATTTTGTTGCATTTTGGAGGGATTTTTTTGCTGGGTATAAGTAACCAACTGACAATTATTTTCTTTCAGTACTTTGAATTTACTTGATTCCCATTTTTTAAAGTCAGCTATCGGTCTAATTAACTGTTTCTTTAAAGGTAATACGTATCTTTTTCTCTGGCCTTTAAGATTTTTCCTTTTTATCTTTNCTGGGTATAAGTAACCAACTGACAATTATTTTCTTTCAGTACTTTGAATTTACTTGATTCCCATTTTTTAAAGTCAGCTATCGGTCTAATTAACTGTTTCTTTAAAGGTAATACGTATCTTTTTCTCTGGCCTTTAAGATTTTTCCTTTTTATCTTTAGCAGTTTTTTAGCAATGTTATTTGATGTGCTTAGGTCTGGTTTTTCTGTCCTTAGGGTTTACAGATCTTAAACTGTGGCTTGGCGTCTTTTTATCAGTTTGGAAATTCCTCAGCTATTATCTTTCAATATCGCACCCCTCCCTACTTTTTTTTTTTTCCGCTTTTCTCCCGAAGTTTCAGTTATATGTTTGTTAGATTTTTTCACTTATATCCCATATGTCACTTACATTCTTCCCCTTCTTTACCTTCTATCTTTCTTTGAATTTGTACTTCAGGTCTTATTTTTCTAGTGACCTATTTTCTAGCATAGTAATCTTTTTTTCTGTTGTCTAATTTGCTGTTTAACCCTTTCATTTGGGGACTAATTTCAGTTAACATATTTTTCAATTCTTCTATTTCCCTTTGATTCTTTTTTTTAAATAGATTCCATTTCTTAATGGAAATTCCAAAGTCTAATTTCTTGACTATGTTAACCAGCTGCTTAATTTTTCCCAACTGTTTATTTTGAAAATTCTTAACTTGAAAGAATTGTATTGTGAACACTGATTCGTAATAGGCTCATTCCTCAAACTGCCTGTTCCCATTTGCTTTTTCTGTTTCTTTTTTCCCTTTTGGAATCTTTCAGAAGTAAATTGCAGATTTTATAATGCTGTCTCCCTAAGCACTTTTGCATATTGTTTATAAGAACAAAGACATTCTACTAAACTAAAATCATTGTCACGTTAAAGAAATTGAACATTGATCTACAATTATGTTATCAAATACATAATCCATATTCAATTTTTCCAGTTGTTTGACAGATTCTTGCTTTTTAAACATTTTATTTTCCCTAATACAGGATCCACTCAAGGATAATGCATTGTTTTTAGTTGTTACATCACTTTAATTTCCTGTTTTTTTTTAAATGATAATGATATTAAAAAACAAATTCAGGCCCATTTTATCTTTGTTCTTAACATGACCCACTCACTATTTTGTCTCATTGTTTTCTCATGATAGTGTTTAGCTTAAGCTGTTTTGGAAGAATCCTGTATGAATGAAAAATTGTTGTTTTCAGCAGTGAAGGTGAATCACATTGACTCACTCAAAATCTGTTCATCCCATTACTGGTGATACTAAATTTTATCATTTTGATTGAGACATCACAGTTTTTTTAGTTCTCATTTGATATCTGTTATCTAGATAAGTTATTTTCTATTACCTGTTTCTACCCCCAACACCCCCTTTTGCTTTTATTTGATAAGCACTGAATATATTATTTATGAAAAGTTGAGATAATCAGTGATGTTTTTCTCCTGAGGTAATTTCTTTTGTTTCTGACAGGATTTTATCATAGGACCAGATTCCTTTAGTCTAAAAAGCCCTTAGATTTTGATAGGGATTGCATTGAATCTTCCCTGTAGCTCAGATGGTAAAGAATCTGCCTACAGTGCAGGAGACCTGGGCTTAATCCCTGGGTCAGGAAGATCCTCTGGAAAAGGGAATGGCAATCCAGTCCAGTATACCTGCCTTAACAGAGGAGCCTGGCGGGCTAAAGTTCGTGGGGTTGCAAAGAGTCAGACATGACTGAGCAACTTAACACTGCTACTACTGCATTGAACCTGTAGGGAACTTTGGCTAGTTTCGACAACTGTAGAAATCTGATCCTTGAACTTAGAATGTCTTCATTATTAGTGTCTTCTTTAATTTCTTTCACAAGTATTTTGTAGTTTTCAGTGTAGTTTTACAACTTGCTTTATTTCTGAATATTTTGTTCTTTTTGGAAGCTCTTGTATATGTGATTGTTTTCTTAATTTCCTCTGCAGCTTATTTATTGTCAGTATTAAAAACAACTGATTTAGGGGTGTTGAATTTGTATTTTGCAACTTTGCAGAATTTCTTTATTATTTTTCGTACGTTTGTGGGAAATCTTGAGTATTATCTACATAAAAGATCATGTCATATGTTAGCAATGATCATTTTACCCCTTGTTGTCCAATTGGAATGCCTTTTGTTTCTTTTTCTTGCCTAATAGCTCTGGCTAAGAACTTCCAGTACTGTGCTGAATAGAGGTGGGCATCTTCTTTTTGTCCCTGAGTTTTTTTTAAGTTTTTTTAAAGAGTTTTGAAAAGTTTTCAGTCTTTGAACATCGAAATGATGTTCATTGTGGGTTTTTCATATGTAGTCTTTATTATGTGGTGACAGTTTCCTTCTTTAATACACTGTTGAATTCAGTTTGCTACTATTTTTTTCTTTTTTTGCATCAGTATTCCTAAGGGGTATTGTTGATTTGTAAGGGTTTTTTTTTCCTCCTTGTAGTATCTTTGTCTGGCTTTGGTATCAGGGTAATGGTGACCTCATAGAATTGAGAAATGTTTCCTCGCTTTTTCAGTTTTCGGAGTGAATTTGAGAAGGATTGGTGTTAATTCTTCTTTAAATATTTGATAGAATTCACCAATAAAGTCATCTGGGCTTTTCTTTGTTGGAAAGTTTAGATTACTGATTCAGTCTGTTCATTTATTATAGTAATATAGTCTATACAGATTTTGTTTCTTCTTGATTCTGTCTTGGTACATTGTATATTTCTAGGAGTTTGTCCGTTTCATCTGGATTATCCAGCTTGTTAGTGTACAGTTCATAGTATTTCTTGATAATCTTTTTATTCCTGTAAAATTAATAGTAATGTCTTTACCTTCGTTTCATTTCGTTAAAATCTAGCTAAAGGTCTTCCCAGGTGGCTTAGATAGTAACAAATTCACCTGTAATGCAGCAGACCTGGGTTCGATCCCTTGGTCGGAATGATCCCCTGGAGAAGGTAATGGCTACCCACTCCAATATTCTTGCCTGGAAAATTCCATGGACAGAGGAGCCTGGCAGGCTACAGTCCATGGGGTCACAAAGAGTTGGACATGACTAAGTGACTAACACTTTCAAAAGTTTGTTAATTTTGTTAATCTTTTTCAAGAATCAAANGGAAAATTCCATGGACAGAGGAGCCTGGCAGGCTACAGTCCATGGGGTCACAAAGAGTTGGACATGACTAAGTGACTAACACTTTCAAAAGTTTGTTAATTTTGTTAATCTTTTTCAAGAATCAAATCATGGTTTTTCTATGTTCTATTCTATTTGTCTTTGTTCTAATCTTTATTATTTCCTTTCCTATTCTAGCTCCGGGCTTAGTTTTTTCTTTTTCCTTTTTTTCTAGTTCTTTAAGATATAAAATTAGGTTGTTGATTTGAGATATATTATTTTCATTTAAGTGTATATGTATAGCTATGTATTTCCCTTTTAGCACTGTTTCCACTCCATGGACGGAGGAGCCTGGTGGGCCACAGTCCACGGGGTTGCAAAGAGTCAGACACGACTGAGCAACTTAATTTTCACTTTCACTTTCACTCCATCTTGGATGTAAGTTTTGGTATGTTGTATTTCCATTTTCATTTGTCAAGATGACTTCTTAATTTCCCTTCTTTGACCCATTGGTGGTTTAATAATTAATATTTAGTTTTTTTCATATTTGTGAATTTTCCAGTTTTCCTTTTGTTAATTTCCAGTTTCATATCATTTTGCTTTATTTATTTATTTGGTTGTGTGGCATCTTAGTTGCCACACGTGGGATCTTCGCTGCATCATACACATCTTTCCTTGTGGCATGAGGGCTCAGCGGTTGCAGCTTGCTGGCTCGAGAGCGCAGACCTCACTAGTTGTGGTGCACAGGCTTAGCTGCCTGGCTGCATGTGGAATCTTCCAGACCAGGGATCAAGCCTATATCCCCTGCACTGGCAGATGAGTTCTTAAACACTGGACTATCAAGGAAGTTCCCTTTATACATTTATTAAGACTAATTTTGTGGCCTAACATTTGGTTTATCCTGGAGAAATTTTAGCCTTTTTGAGGTACATTTCCTGTTTCCTGTACTGGCCCCAACTGGAAATCTGGACAGTCCTCTTTCTTGGTGAGCTCTGAATTCCACTTTTTATCTCCCCATTCTTGTGAGATTCCCCAAAACTCTTAAGCCTCTTGTCTTCCATTTCAAATACATAAATGCCTTGAGGGGAGAGGTAGAGCCAAATATTAGGCTGAACTCCCCTCTTTCTTGTCTCTGGAATCTGTAGCTCATGTTCTAGAAGTTTTGGTAGTTCTGATGTCTTCAAAATAGTTCTTTTGATATTTAATTCATTTTTTTCTATTTGTTTTTGTCTGGAAAATTGGTGTAAAGCCAGCTAGTATGGTAAAACCAGTGTTGAGATACTTGATTAGTGCTATGAATGTTACAGCTTCAGATTGTTTAGGGAGCATGCAGTGCATGAAACTAAGTGCTATATATTAAAAAGCTTCACTATGCTTTCTGAAAAAAATGTAATTTAAATTTTTACAAAAAGGATTTTATGATAACATCTACATCTTCATTTTTTTAATGTATACCTTGGGGATACCTTATATTAGGGCTGCATATTCATATTTATTCTTAAAGACAGTTCCAAAGGACTTGTTAAATAATATTCAAACATCATCAATGGTGCTTGAAAAATAAATCTTTGCATCTGTACATCCAAGTTAACAGTTCTGCAGAGGGGCATAGCTGTTTCGTTTTGTCTTTCGGTTCTGCCCTTCATTTTTGAGATCTCTATTTTTAAAGACATAAGGGTATTTGTCAGAAATATAGATAAAATTTATACAGAAATACAGATAAATATTAATAAGATATGATTGATGTTTTTCGCTAGTTTCTGCCATTCAGATTAAAGCACAGCATGACACTGCACCATCAATGCACTTTTCCGCAAGGGTTCTAACCTGGTGGGTTGACAGATTTCATTAGAGAGAAAGACTTCATACTAGTTTAATCTAATAAGCAGTACTAAGTTTTGTTCTGTTTCTTAAACACAGATATAGGAAAACCACACAAAGCAAATATATAACTTAGTGAATTAAGGTAGATGTTTTGAGTGACTTAATCTTCTTTCTCTCCTTGTTCTGTAGAGGAATCTGGGTCATTTGACCTCTTGAGTTTCCCTACAATCTTGATTTTGTTTATTACGTAGTTAGGATGCAGTTCTACTCTCCTGTGTATTTCCTGCAGATTGCCACCTGGATCCTGAGGCTTAATGAGATGCAGGTTTGTTCTTCTGTCCTTGTGGTGATCTGCTCTTTCAGCAGGAAGCACATAATGTCTGATTGTCTGTCTTCATGATCTACAACTGTGAAACAAATTATCCTGAACTCCCAAGCCTTTGTGACTTAAACCAGAAACCATTTCATTGTATCTCATACCTTCGTAGGTCATGAACGTGAGGAAATTCAAGCAGGGCTCTGTGAATGATTCTTCTCCATGAGGCTCCATTTGGTGGATGGACTCTTCTGCAGGCTCTGAGATGACTTCAGTTACATGCTTGACACTCTGGTGGCAATGGCTGGAAGACTTGACTTACTTGGGCTTCATTTGCTTTCCATGTAGTCTTAGGCCTCTTTCCAGTCTCTCTAGCAGAGTAGTCTCAGTTTTCTTAATAGTAAATGTTCAAGAATTTAAGGGTTTCCCTTGTGGTTCAGCTGGTAAAGAATCTGCATGCAATGCAGGAGACCTGGGTTTGATCCCTGGGTTGGTGAAGATCCCTTGGAGAAGGGAAAGGCTACCCACCCCAGTATTCTGGCCTGGAGAATTCCATGGACTATATATATAGTCCATGGGGTTGCAAAGAGTCAGACACGACTGGGTGACTTTCACTTCAAGGAATTTAAAACCACCACAGTAACCAGTGACTATTTTGGGGAGATAGTTTGTTGCATTTTAACATTTATCCATGAATCTTGCTTGTAGCAATTATTTCTGAGGTGTTCTTTCCTTTTATTAACTAGCATTCTTCTGTTAAAAAAATAAAAGATGTCTTATATCCTGCAAATAACCTCTTCTCATTTATTTAGTTGTTACTCACATCAGTATGTACTCATGGATTTTGTCTTATTTTTGAATTATCCAATAGTATCATAATTTGTTACTCCCAAGTGTTGTAGTTTAGGCCATTGAGAGCTTTTTTGGCACCTATGTCCTTTAGTTTTTAAAATATTTTTCTGGCCTACTTTCCTTGTAGTGATGCTGTTCTGCTCATTGTCGTCCCCGCCCCACTCTCACCCCCACCCATTGCTATATATATGGCATTTGAACTCAGTGGTTTCTTTTTTGTGAAATTAGGTTTTTCTTTTTTAACTTTTAGAAGGAGGCATAGCTAAGGGAGTAGTATCTCCAACTTCTTAGAGCTTCCTTTTCTGTTGTTTTCAGATAGTATTTACAGATATGGTGGTTTGATTTCTAAGATTTCCTAGCTTTGTTCCCTCTTTTTCCCCTTTGTCTCTGTTGTACTGTTCTGTATAATATTCTTTTCACAGCAGTTTCTCCTCATTTGGGGCCTTGCCTTGACTTCAGTTTCAAGAATTGATAGAGGCTAGATGGTTCCATCTCCTTAGACCTTACATAGGCCTGTTTTACTCACTTGCTTTTGGATTGGGCAAAACCTTTTCTGTTTTCAGCTGCAATCTTCAGATGGTTTCTCTGTGTTTTCTGGTGACTGCCTGTTGACACTTTTGGTGTTCTCTCCTCTTAGATCCATTAGATACCTTGCTGTTTCTCTCTGCGTCTGTTTTTACTAAGGTTGAAACAAGTCTTACAAATGTCACTGGCATGTCCCCATACACTTATGTTTTGGGGTTCTTGGAGATAACTAGGTAATACCTAGTTTTGTTGTAAATGTCTATAGTGTTTTGGTTTTGCTCTTTAATTGCTCTTGTTTTCTTGAGGGCACTTATGGTTGTTCTAAGGCTTGCTATTGGCTATTTTTAAAAATATCAATTTGAGCAAGATATATTTTGATGGCATATTAAATCATAGATATGCTTAGGTTATTGGTTAGATAATGAATGGGTAAAAACTATGTGGCTTGGAAGATTTTTTGTGGCATGGTAGGGATAAAAAGTACAAAAAATTAATAAATACATTTTATCAAGAAGGAGGTTAATGTTTCATGCTTGGTTTTCATCAACTTAATACTTGATTAAAGCTAAGTTTTATGTCCTAAACATTGTGAGTTTTAGAGTCTCTTTTCAGTTTACTTTGGGAACTTATATAGGCCATTTCTTTGACTTTCCATTTATCTTTGGAAAGATCTTGAAGAATCGTTGTGTATTACTTGTGAAGTGCTGTCTTCATAAGAAATTAAGTAGATAAATCTATGTGATCTCTCTCTGTAGTTGGCTCTGTTATTGAATTGAGATTGAAAAAAATTTTTAGTCTGTTATTACCAGCCCATTTTAGCCTGCTCCCATGAAGAGGCAGTTTGGTATAGTTTATCAATTGTTAATTAGTTGCCTACTTTATACTGAATGAGTTTGTTCCCAGAGTATCTTTCAAAATAAAACTTTTTAAAGTCTTACAAGTCTTTAAAACTTGTAAAGAGACCAAATTTACAGAGACCAAATTCTGTGCTTTCGTTCTATTTATTATTTCCATAGATGCTCCTGTGAAAATGATTTAGTAGCATATATAGCACTTTGGCAGATATAAAAACATAAGAAAATTAAGTATGTGAGATAGATTTTCTGCTGTTTTAGTCAGCAACTAATGTAGGCCTATTTAAATATGAAATGATAGCTTCCAAATACAATTCTCAGAGTGAACAAAAGCTTACTTATTTTAAATGGATAAGAGAAGAAATATCCAACTTATAGATTAGCATTGGGAGCTATACAATGACAGTTTTATTAGAAACTTTGATACATTTTTCTTTATACTGTCCCCCTCTACACAATTAATAATTCTAATCAGCAAAGCTTAGATCTCTTTTTTCAATTGATAACTTTCATGCCTTCCTAGAATCAGAAGATTTTAGGTAGTACTTTTGTTGAGCTCGGCCTATGAAAATATGCAGTAGTTTGAAGTTTTGACTGAATTGGTTTGTAATTTATCTTTCAGATTTTTTCTTTCATTATACTTTAGTCTAAATAAGTTTGTATTGTATTGAGGTTGAGTGGCATTAAGGTTGTTTAGAAAAGTAGTTTTTATGACTTTTTTTTTCTGTTGCTTTTAGGTTCATGCATGGGAGATTTCAGACCAGTTGTTACAGATCCGGCAAGATGTAGAATCATGCTATTTTGCTGCACAGACCATGAAAATGAAGATTCAGACCTCATTTTATGAGCTCCCCACAGACTCTCATGCCTCTTTACGGGACTCATTACTAACTCATATCCAGAACTTGAAAGATTTGTCGCCTGTTATTGTAACGCAGGTAAATCCTATGCTTCGCATTAGGAAAATTTGTAAGGCCATTTGGAATTATCAGGTTAATTTTGATTAGCAGTGCTAGGCCATGAAAAGTGATGTTAACTTTTTAAAGACTTATTGCTGTATTCTTAGAAGTAAATAGAATGTGGAAAATTTAAATCTTTGTGTTTATCTTAGAATTGATTTGATATCAGACTAACTTAAATAACAAAATTGAGGGAGGTGTTTAGGTTTTCACAGTCACGTCATGTGTGTGTGCGCATACACACACACACCCTTATTACTTTGTAGATGATAAAGTACTGTCCTGGGTCAGAGGTCTATATAGTTGGCTTTTTAAAAAATCCTTTCTGGACTGATTAGCTCTTAAAAAGTCTCATGAATGAAATGGTAAACTAGAGCATCTGGCCTTTCCACCTCAGATAGGGAAATACATTACAAAGGAACAGTGGACGACACTTCAGTGAATACATATTCACATGTGTTCTCTGCCTGGCATAGAAATGCTCTTGAAGAGGAAGGAGGCTTTTGCATAAGACTTCAAGATAAGAAATGAAAGGAAAAGGGATATGGCACTCTATTACTGAGTGAGTCAAAAGGCTATCAATAGCTTTGGCTTTTTGACAAAGTATATTTTATAAGTCCATGAAATTCTGTGGTATTGCCAACTGAAAGTAAGTATTGATAGAGTGTGAGGAAAATCTACAGTCTGTTCTTTCTGACTTCTTTTTGTTATGTTTTAATTTGGTTTTACATTTTTAAAGGTTAAATTTAAATCCCAGCAATTTATAGTTAACCCAGAATTTACATGATACATAGTTGTGGGGGTGAGAAGAGTGGGATCGCAGTCTAAGTTGTCATATTGTTTGGAAGAAATTTAGTTTCTTTGCTTTCCAGTTAATATTGTTGGTAACTCTTATTTCTGTTCACCTGTCTATTCATTTATTTAATCTGTCTTTTTACTCAGCTGGCTTTAGCAATAGCAGACCTTGCCCTACAGATGCCTTCCTGGAAGGGATGTGTACAGACATTGGTGGAAAAGTAAGTAGCTTGTTTTGACTATATGCTGACGTTTGGAATTACCATTAACCTACATAGAGAAATTTGTTAGCAAAAGCTGGACATTTGGATTATTTCCCCTAACTTTCCAGTAGTCTTGCCAGGATAATCCCCTGGACAAAGGAACTGGTGGGCTATAGTCCATGGGGTTGGAAAAAGTCAGACATGACTGAAGGGACTGAGCATGCCCAAACTTTGGCATAGAATTATTTACTATTAACCTTTGTTACAGTATAAGAAAATGATTTAAATTTTAAATACTCCAGAAGTATGTCATGTGGAACGTTAAAGACTCGTGTAGTTTACACACACACACACACCCCATACCCACCCACACTCTTCTTGAATTAACTACAACAGAACCTTTTGTTGTCTAGTGGATCACTCCCACTGTCATATCTATGGTCTTTATAAAAATATAGTCAGAATGTTTATTCTTACTAATTGGGATTCATTTCATGTCTATAAAAAGGACAGTATTATTTTTAGATATATGGAGCTTGCTGCTTTGAATAAAGCATTTCCTCATGATCTTGGCAAGATAATCTTGATATTTGCTTGCATTTTGGCATTTGGTTAGGAAATTATTTTTAAACAAANCTGCTCATTGTCGTCCCCGCCCCACTCTCACCCCCACCCATTGCTATATATATGGCATTTGAACTCAGTGGTTTCTTTTTTGTGAAATTAGGTTTTTCTTTTTTAACTTTTAGAAGGAGGCATAGCTAAGGGAGTAGTATCTCCAACTTCTTAGAGCTTCCTTTTCTGTTGTTTTCAGATAGTATTTACAGATATGGTGGTTTGATTTCTAAGATTTCCTAGCTTTGTTCCCTCTTTTTCCCCTTTGTCTCTGTTGTACTGTTCTGTATAATATTCTTTTCACAGCAGTTTCTCCTCATTTGGGGCCTTGCCTTGACTTCAGTTTCAAGAATTGATAGAGGCTAGATGGTTCCATCTCCTTAGACCTTACATAGGCCTGTTTTACTCACTTGCTTTTGGATTGGGCAAAACCTTTTCTGTTTTCAGCTGCAATCTTCAGATGGTTTCTCTGTGTTTTCTGGTGACTGCCTGTTGACACTTTTGGTGTTCTCTCCTCTTAGATCCATTAGATACCTTGCTGTTTCTCTCTGCGTCTGTTTTTACTAAGGTTGAAACAAGTCTTACAAATGTCACTGGCATGTCCCCATACACTTATGTTTTGGGGTTCTTGGAGATAACTAGGTAATACCTAGTTTTGTTGTAAATGTCTATAGTGTTTTGGTTTTGCTCTTTAATTGCTCTTGTTTTCTTGAGGGCACTTATGGTTGTTCTAAGGCTTGCTATTGGCTATTTTTAAAAATATCAATTTGAGCAAGATATATTTTGATGGCATATTAAATCATAGATATGCTTAGGTTATTGGTTAGATAATGAATGGGTAAAAACTATGTGGCTTGGAAGATTTTTTGTGGCATGGTAGGGATAAAAAGTACAAAAAATTAATAAATACATTTTATCAAGAAGGAGGTTAATGTTTCATGCTTGGTTTTCATCAACTTAATACTTGATTAAAGCTAAGTTTTATGTCCTAAACATTGTGAGTTTTAGAGTCTCTTTTCAGTTTACTTTGGGAACTTATATAGGCCATTTCTTTGACTTTCCATTTATCTTTGGAAAGATCTTGAAGAATCGTTGTGTATTACTTGTGAAGTGCTGTCTTCATAAGAAATTAAGTAGATAAATCTATGTGATCTCTCTCTGTAGTTGGCTCTGTTATTGAATTGAGATTGAAAAAAATTTTTAGTCTGTTATTACCAGCCCATTTTAGCCTGCTCCCATGAAGAGGCAGTTTGGTATAGTTTATCAATTGTTAATTAGTTGCCTACTTTATACTGAATGAGTTTGTTCCCAGAGTATCTTTCAAAATAAAACTTTTTAAAGTCTTACAAGTCTTTAAAACTTGTAAAGAGACCAAATTTACAGAGACCAAATTCTGTGCTTTCGTTCTATTTATTATTTCCATAGATGCTCCTGTGAAAATGATTTAGTAGCATATATAGCACTTTGGCAGATATAAAAACATAAGAAAATTAAGTATGTGAGATAGATTTTCTGCTGTTTTAGTCAGCAACTAATGTAGGCCTATTTAAATATGAAATGATAGCTTCCAAATACAATTCTCAGAGTGAACAAAAGCTTACTTATTTTAAATGGATAAGAGAAGAAATATCCAACTTATAGATTAGCATTGGGAGCTATACAATGACAGTTTTATTAGAAACTTTGATACATTTTTCTTTATACTGTCCCCCTCTACACAATTAATAATTCTAATCAGCAAAGCTTAGATCTCTTTTTTCAATTGATAACTTTCATGCCTTCCTAGAATCAGAAGATTTTAGGTAGTACTTTTGTTGAGCTCGGCCTATGAAAATATGCAGTAGTTTGAAGTTTTGACTGAATTGGTTTGTAATTTATCTTTCAGATTTTTTCTTTCATTATACTTTAGTCTAAATAAGTTTGTATTGTATTGAGGTTGAGTGGCATTAAGGTTGTTTAGAAAAGTAGTTTTTATGACTTTTTTTTTCTGTTGCTTTTAGGTTCATGCATGGGAGATTTCAGACCAGTTGTTACAGATCCGGCAAGATGTAGAATCATGCTATTTTGCTGCACAGACCATGAAAATGAAGATTCAGACCTCATTTTATGAGCTCCCCACAGACTCTCATGCCTCTTTACGGGACTCATTACTAACTCATATCCAGAACTTGAAAGATTTGTCGCCTGTTATTGTAACGCAGGTAAATCCTATGCTTCGCATTAGGAAAATTTGTAAGGCCATTTGGAATTATCAGGTTAATTTTGATTAGCAGTGCTAGGCCATGAAAAGTGATGTTAACTTTTTAAAGACTTATTGCTGTATTCTTAGAAGTAAATAGAATGTGGAAAATTTAAATCTTTGTGTTTATCTTAGAATTGATTTGATATCAGACTAACTTAAATAACAAAATTGAGGGAGGTGTTTAGGTTTTCACAGTCACGTCATGTGTGTGTGCGCATACACACACACACCCTTATTACTTTGTAGATGATAAAGTACTGTCCTGGGTCAGAGGTCTATATAGTTGGCTTTTTAAAAAATCCTTTCTGGACTGATTAGCTCTTAAAAAGTCTCATGAATGAAATGGTAAACTAGAGCATCTGGCCTTTCCACCTCAGATAGGGAAATACATTACAAAGGAACAGTGGACGACACTTCAGTGAATACATATTCACATGTGTTCTCTGCCTGGCATAGAAATGCTCTTGAAGAGGAAGGAGGCTTTTGCATAAGACTTCAAGATAAGAAATGAAAGGAAAAGGGATATGGCACTCTATTACTGAGTGAGTCAAAAGGCTATCAATAGCTTTGGCTTTTTGACAAAGTATATTTTATAAGTCCATGAAATTCTGTGGTATTGCCAACTGAAAGTAAGTATTGATAGAGTGTGAGGAAAATCTACAGTCTGTTCTTTCTGACTTCTTTTTGTTATGTTTTAATTTGGTTTTACATTTTTAAAGGTTAAATTTAAATCCCAGCAATTTATAGTTAACCCAGAATTTACATGATACATAGTTGTGGGGGTGAGAAGAGTGGGATCGCAGTCTAAGTTGTCATATTGTTTGGAAGAAATTTAGTTTCTTTGCTTTCCAGTTAATATTGTTGGTAACTCTTATTTCTGTTCACCTGTCTATTCATTTATTTAATCTGTCTTTTTACTCAGCTGGCTTTAGCAATAGCAGACCTTGCCCTACAGATGCCTTCCTGGAAGGGATGTGTACAGACATTGGTGGAAAAGTAAGTAGCTTGTTTTGACTATATGCTGACGTTTGGAATTACCATTAACCTACATAGAGAAATTTGTTAGCAAAAGCTGGACATTTGGATTATTTCCCCTAACTTTCCAGTAGTCTTGCCAGGATAATCCCCTGGACAAAGGAACTGGTGGGCTATAGTCCATGGGGTTGGAAAAAGTCAGACATGACTGAAGGGACTGAGCATGCCCAAACTTTGGCATAGAATTATTTACTATTAACCTTTGTTACAGTATAAGAAAATGATTTAAATTTTAAATACTCCAGAAGTATGTCATGTGGAA
The DNA here is from genome assembly GCA_006410875.1 of Neotragus pygmaeus. NCBI lineage: Eukaryota > Metazoa > Chordata > Mammalia > Artiodactyla > Bovidae > Neotragus > Neotragus pygmaeus. The sequence continues at coordinate 1,760,554 of SJYV01029990.1, forward strand.
CGTTAAAGACTCGTGTAGTTTACACACACACACACACCCCATACCCACCCACACTCTTCTTGAATTAACTACAACAGAACCTTTTGTTGTCTAGTGGATCACTCCCACTGTCATATCTATGGTCTTTATAAAAATATAGTCAGAATGTTTATTCTTACTAATTGGGATTCATTTCATGTCTATAAAAAGGACAGTATTATTTTTAGATATATGGAGCTTGCTGCTTTGAATAAAGCATTTCCTCATGATCTTGGCAAGATAATCTTGATATTTGCTTGCATTTTGGCATTTGGTTAGGAAATTATTTTTAAACAAAGTGCATGTCCTTTTTACTACCAACTGTAGTGTGTCATTAAAACCTTTATGTAGATAGTTTATTTTTTGTTTTAAGAAACTTATTGATAATATTATGCATGCTCCTTGAAAAAATTCTAGCAGTATGGAAGCTTTCAAAGTAAAAAGCAAATACTTTCGTCTCTTCCTATTCATATATTTTATAAGTAACCACTATTAGTGACTGACTGTATAGCCCTCTAGACTTCCCTTTAAGCATTTTAAAATAAAGAGGTGCATACATGTATTAATATGCATAAACATGTATTTTCTTCAGTTATATGTAATAATATGTTTCATATACTTTTTTCACTTAATTGTGGACATCTTATGTTATGACATAGATACTCATTATAATGTCTATATATTCTCCATTGTATGATGTCTGTAACCTTTTTTATCCTAATATGAAGGGCCTTTAACATTTTCCCAGTATTTTTGCTATTATTAAAAAAAAATACTTGTGCATATACATCTCCATGTGTGTGTGAGATTTTTCTGAAAGATAAATTTTTGCAAGTGGAATTACTTCTGGGTCATAAATTATTGTGCAAGTTGAAAGTTTGATTTCTAGATGTCTTTCCAAAAGAGTGTATCGGGTTTTTCTCCCCTTTAACTATAGTGAGAATTCTACTTTGTTGTCATGGGTTATTCTGATGGCTGTTTTTATCATATGTGATTGTGTATTTTTGGGCTCTAAATAACTTATAGCTCTCCTCTTTTCTTACCTAGATATAGCAATGATGTAACTTCTCTGCCTTTTCTGCTGGAGATCCTTACAGTATTACCTGAAGAAGTACATAGTCGTTCCTTAAGAATTGGAGCTAATCGGCGTACAGAAATTATAGAAGATTTGGCCTTCTATTCTAGTACAGTAGTATCTCTATTGGTATGTTTGAAATACTGAGTTGTTGCCTGTGTGCAAAAAGCTTTGGTGGTTATTTTGTAATTCAATAACACTATTGTAAAATAGCTTTCTTAGCAAAATTTGGCAATGATAATACTATGGCATTTATATAACACTTTACAGTTAAAAAATACTTCAGAAACTATACTTTTTGAGCTTCTAAGTAATGCTGTCAGGGTGGTATTACCTCCATTTTATGAATGAGAAACAGGTTTTAGAATTACACAACTGGTAATTCAGAATTTGCACTCAGGTCTTCTGATTACATATCCCTTGTTCTCCTCCTTCCTGCTACCAGCTGTAGGCTCTTGAGTAAGGACTGTGCTCCAGGAACTGCATATAAATTTACTTAAGGAAAGGATCCTCTCTAAGGGGTAAATTGAGAGTTTTTGATAGGGCGGTGGTACAGGACTTTACTTGACCTTTGAATAGTATCATAATTATAGAATATACTGTTCTTTAATTAAAAAGAGTTAAATGTGCTTGCATCCTTTTTGATTAGGTGGAAATTTTAATGTCCTCAACCAGGGTAGGTAAATTTATGGTTCATGGGCTGTTTGTAGATGAAGTTTTACTGGGACACAGTCATGCCTGTTCAGTTACATGTTGTCTGTGGCCATAATTTTGGGCTAACACAGCAGAATTGAGTAGTTTTCACAGAGACCATATGGTCTGCAAAGCCTAAAATATTTACTATCTGACCCTTCTGTGGAAAAATTTTGCTGATTCCTGAACTAATAAATGGTATTAAATTGATTATTTAGCCCATATACCACTTTTAGGTCTTGGGTCTAGGTCAATTTTCGCAACAGTGGGGTTATAATAGATTATTTTTCAGGAAAGTATTTCAGTACTTCATCATCATAGAACTTTTCATTTGAAAAACAAAGTTTTGTTTAAAATTGTGTTCATTGGAAGTTCATTGGAAAATTATTTTTTAAAGTTAAAAATGTTTTCAATTAACCATTTATTTTAAAGAAATCATGTAATAGAAAGTTAGAAAATATAATCAAGTTATAGTCAAACCATCTATCATGCTGTTAATCCTTTAGTATGTATCCTCTGTGAACATGTATACAGATTTTGAAAATCCAAATGAAAATATGCTTCACCCACCCTTCTAGAGCCTGCTTTTCCAGTCCTCCAGCTTCATCTTTCCATTTCAGTAAATCTTTATATCATCTAATAAATACCTAGACCATATTCACATTTCCTGATTTGGTCCTAACATAGTATTTGTAGCATTTTTTCATATCAATAACTAGTCTAGAACCATGCCTTGTATCGAATTGTTATGATCACAGTTCCTCTTCTTCCTTTTTTCAAAATGACAGATTTGTTGAGACTGGATTAGTTGTTTTATAAAGCATCTTCTTACCTCCTGGATTGTCTTTGTCTTTGTGTCATTTAGTTTGTTTTTCTGTTCTCTATAATTCCTCTAATTGGAAGTTAACATCTAGAGCAGCCCTACTCAGTAGAAATTCCTCAAGAGAACTAAGTCTTAAATGCCCTAAGGTATCTATAGTTTCTCCTATATACCATTCATAGGATGATTGAGAAAATAGACACTCAAATCATTTTCTGCAGGACTTAATTCTTTCCCAGGAACCTGGTAAGAAAGACTGAAAGACTTTGATGGCTTAGTTTTAAAAGGTTAAATATTTTTAGTTAGAAAACAACTTAGATATTTCATGCTGCAATTTATCAGAAGATCTACTTTTTGGTTGACCTTCTGTTAGTGATGCTATGCTAGGATTGACTAGATTAGAATGATGACAGTTTGATTCTTCCATTTATAAAGCTTGTTCCTCCCCTTACAATATAATGCAGTTTGTATGAATGTTAAATTCTAAGTTTATAATCCTTGCCTTAATAATTTCACCATGGTTTGCAAAATAAAGTTTTGCTAATTCTTTCTTTCTACATGTATATTAACATTCTTCTGAGTTCCCACTAGACAGGCAGGATGAATCTTTAATTATTCTGTTTTCTCTATAAGGATTTTGTTTTAAAGATGACTTAAATGTTACTTTTTCCCCTTGACTTTCTCTTTATGGTGTATTATGGGCCCATGAGTTTCATTGATTCCGGGTCTTTGCTTAAGTTATTCTTTTGATGCTTTAAATGTTACGACTTTGGCCACTGGAGCACATCTTTATTTCCTCACAGAAAAAGATAACTAGTATTCATCTAGTTACTGCTTTGCCCCAGATCTAGAACCCTTGGTTCCTTTTAGTATCAGTTTGGGTCCAGGCAGGAGAGAGAAACCACCTATTAATTTATTGGGACTGTTCAATATAAAGAATGTTTAACTATAATAGGCAACTATAAACTATAATGTTTAACAAGGGATTGTCTAGTAAGAGGTAAAGAGAGCTCTAAAGAATATAGAAATAAAAAGAGATACAAAGAGCAGTCATTAAGGTCAAGGCTAAGATAGAGTTTCTAGGGAAGGAAGAGTTCACCCCTCTCCCAGGACTGAGATTCAAACTCTATTGGTGATGGTTTGTTCATGGTTAAGAAGTCACTGTGGTGCTGCATGCCACTGAAAATCTCTCCTCTCAAACTTGCTAAAAATCTGCTTTCTAGGAAGGCCAAGAAAGTTGTTAGGGAAGGTATCTCACCAGAGGCACTCTGCAACAAAGTCAGCTGGGTGTGGGAATGCCGGCAGAAGCTCCTGGCCACTGTGCACTGTAGGCACTGGAGAAGCTAAGTGCGCTGAATCTGTTGCTAAAGAGGAGTGTACATTCCTTAGGAGCCAGGAGCAGTTTGCTGAAAAACTGTTGGTGAGGATGAGAGTTGGTGCGGGAGAAAGTGCTGGCCAATGTACTGCAAGAGCTGGACACCAGAGAAGCTATGAGTCTGGGGCTGAAGAAGCTGCACGTTCTTTAGAAGGCTGCTTAGTGAGCACACTAGAGTCAGGAAGCAAAACCCTTTCCTTCTGCACTTTATCTCTAGTGACCTTCTGACAAAAAGTTAGTGCCAGCTGACACAGGACAAAAATATTTAAAGGGCCCAGATCCATTTTCACAGAGTAGTTCTAAAAGGGTGAATTTGGAGCTGAGAGGCAATAGCTCTGCAGCGGGCCACAGTCTTGCCTTTTAACTTAGCTCCCATAGGTGCTCTTTTACACATATTTAAACACCAGTGCAGTGGTGTAACAAGCAGATAGAAAATATGGAACTACTACAGTCCTCACACTTATATTGATTACAAGGCTGTAATTGGTATATATGGCTTTTTTCTTTCACAACTCATTTCATGTTTTCTCTGCTGCTATAGGTTGAATATTTGTGTGTGCCCCTGCCTCGAAATTCATATGTTGAAAACGAATCCCCAAGGTGATGGTATTGGAGATGTGGCCTTTCGGAGGTGCTTAGGTCATGACAGTGGAGCCCTCATGAATGGGATTAGTGCCCATATAAAAGAGACCCCACACAGCTCCTTTCCCGTTTATGCCATGTGAAGACACAGTAAAAAGACAGTTGTTTATGAAACAAGGAGCAGGTCCTCAGCAGAGACTGGTGCCTTGATCTTGGACTAACAGTCTCCAGAACTGTAAGAAAGATTTCCATTGTTTTATAAGCCACCTATTCTGTATTATTCTGTTAATAGTAGCCTGAATGGACACCTGCCCAGACCAGAAACTTCGCTGCTTGGGATTCTTTACTCTCTGAAGTTACCAAGACTTCATTCCCCAAAAGTCTGAGCCCTCAATCATCCTGCCTTGTGGATTGTTGTTTCTGTAGTTTTCCATTAACCTTTTGGGCATGGAAGTAACAAAGAGACTCCCTAGAAAATCCTCTGGGTTCCAGACCTAGAACTCCTTGCTTTGATTATATAGAAGCAATATAGTATTTCACTGGTAATTGTGATTCATCACTCTAGTCTGTAAAGTAATTCCTTTTCCTGTTGGTTCAGTAGCATAAGAAGCTCCTATTGTCCAGGTGGTAGTCTTATGTTCCAATTCACTGGAATTATTTTTGAGTTTGCTGATGGAAATATACCTTCTTTGGGACCCAGATCTCCAAACTAACAGAGCTCAGAGTTGCCCATTACTGTACTTCCTTTACTCTGATATGAGTTTCTTGATTTGATATGATACCATCATGGTTAGATGTGGTATTCTTTGAGTCTATGAATGGTAATGCTGACAGAGCATTTCAAGCAGGGAAGACAGTTCTATATCCAGAATTTGGGTCTATTTCTATGAGAACAAATCTCTGCTTCCTCCATGATAGAAGCCAATATAATCAGTGAACCTGGTCCCCACGGCAGTTGGTACCACTGGGGACTCAGTGTTTGTCTCTGCTGTTGACAGACACTCATCAGTAGTGTTTACCTGTTAAGCCTTGGTAAAGTGGAAATCCATGTTACTGTATGTTTAGCCTCCATCCCTACTACTCTGGCCACTTTGTTTATGAGCCTATTGAGCAAGCACTGGATGGCTAGGGAAAGAGGCTGACATTGTTAGAGTTTGTCATTTTGTCTATCATCATTGGGAAATTCCATTATAGCGATGCTCTGGTAGGTGTTCACATTGGGCAGAAATCTCTGCCCATTTATATGTCCTTCATATACCTCTTTCTCAGACTTGCTTGTCACCAGTCTTCCAATCTTGTTTCTACCAAATCCCTGATCATCCATCCAAATGATTGACAAGGGTCCATGAATAAGTGGCGATCCAGATTTCTGGTCATCTCACTGCAGACATGGTGGACAACTATACATACTGCTTGAAGTTATGGCCACTAGGAGGGTTTTTCTTCAGCACTGGCCTTTACTGTGGCCCCAGAGTGGGCCTATAATGCTGTAGCTGTCTGCCTTCAGGTGGTACCAGCATATGCAGATCAATCTGTAATCCAGGCTTGAATGTTTTCTTCTTCAGTTATCCAGTTGTAAGGACATTCCAGGAGGCCACAGGCATGGACTGAAGGGGGTGAATCAATGCAAGAATAAGTGGTGTCAGAGAATCTGAACCACCTATACTCATGTAACATTTTTGTAGCTTCCAAATCTTCCTATACTCAACCTCTTTATATCATTTTCATCTGATGACAAGTCTCTGTTATGCATGCCCAATCTTAAGACTTGGTAGTTGAGACAATACTTAGTTCATGGTGGGAAGCTCAGGCCACATGATCACCTGATGTCCTGTGGATAGGCCTGCCCAGGTTTTATAGCAAGCTAGAAGCTGATTTTCAAAAGACAAATAGTTACCTATAGAAGAGTGCATAGATTTGTTCCAAAATTCTAGATATTTGCACTGTGATGTTCCTATTGGTACTTCCCAGAGACTCCATACACTCACTAAATGAAGACTCTCAAAGAAGTATCAGTTCAGTTCAGTTCAGTCGCTCAGTCGTGTCCAACTCTTTGCGNGGACGTGAGTCTGAGTGAACTCCGAGAGATGGTAATGAACAGGGAGGCCTGGCGTGCTGCAAATCATGGAGTCGCAAAGACTCGGACATGACTGAGCAACTGAAATTAACTGAACTGAACTGATACAACGAGAAACTCACTATACAGATTTGATTCAGATAATTGTGGGGACAGATTAAACAATCTGTGGACATTCTGATTGTGTCTGTGGCAGCCTGAAATAAGCAAATGTGTGGTTGGAAAGTTAAGGTGGACATGAAAGGAGAGAAAGGAAACATAGGTACTTGAAATTGAGAGAGCTCATCCTGATGTAGGTTGATAAGGAGTTGTTTTTTTTTTTTTTTTTTCTTGCTTTTTCTTAGTCAACATAGCAATGTATCTTGCTTAGGGATATGTTTCTCCTTAACAAGAGTCTTCTGACTAAATCTTATTATCTTAAGATATATGTTGTGGGAATGAGTCTGGTAAGAGCTTCCTATTAGTTCTAATCCTGTTATTTTATATTGTGGATCTGGTAAGACCCTTTACTATAATAAGATATATAGCTCCCTTGCTAAGACTAGTGAGCAGGGCACTCTCTGTCCCTCTTCTGATGTCTATGTCAAAAGCTTTCTCTGTTCTCTTTCAGTTTAACAAAACTGTGCGACATAAAAGCTCTTGAATGCTCAAGCCTGGTCTCAAAACTAAATCTTCTTCAGAGATCACGAATCTGACATCATTCACAGAGAGCTATCCCTGCTTTCAAGATGATGGCCTAGATGATGCAAGTGTCTTTTAGGAGAATTCAACTGCCTTTTTCATGAAACTGATACATATCTGGTCCAGGAGAACAGCAAGAGCTGAAGTTGTTGCAGTTCAACAAGGTGAGATCACACACAGCAACACAAACCTGAAGTCAACAGAATCCAGTGCTCTCCTCAGACCAGATGAAGAGAAGAAGAATTAAACTATTTCACCTCTGTCTTTCAAATCTCATACAGAATATGATCTAGACTTATCCTAGGCTCCGCAGGGAAGGATATTTTAGCAAACAAAAGTTAAATGTGAGTAAATGAACACAATACAAATCCACACAAATGTCATCCATTCTGTGTTTTGTTTTGTTTTTTAACCATCCAAATTGGTTTGTGTGATTTAGGAAAGTATGAAAGAGATTCATGTAAGATGGCTGCTCTGCCTTCATCCCTTTCTCTAAAAGTAACAAGAAAAAAAATTCATCCAAATAAAACAACAATAATATTGATAGGCATATACCATTATGATTAACTGGTGCTGGAAAAAAGCAAGAATAAAAAAAAAAACTTTCTTGCATAATTCATTTTCTTTCAGAAGATGATAAATGCATAATGGCTAAAAATCCTTGGTTTCTGAATTTGACAGACTTGATTCAAATCTTGGCTCTGTCCTGTACTACAGATATGATCTATATTAGCTTTCTTTACTTTCAAAACTTCAGAGTTTTCTCTAGAATGGATAGAAATAATAAAACAAATATTTCAAATAATGTAAGATAAGTGAGGTAATGCAGATATATCGGGGACACATCAGTTAAATTCAGTCCTTCAGTAGTGTCTGACTCTGGGAACCCATGGACTGCAGCATGCCAGGCTTCCCTGTCCATTATGAACTCCTGGAGCTTGCTCAAACTCATGTCAATCGAGGCGGTGTTTCCAACCAACCATCTCATCCTCTAATACCCACTTCTTCCCCTGCCTTCAGTCTATCCCAGAATCAGAGTCTTTTCCATTGAATCAGTTCTTCACATCAGATGGCCAAAGCATAGAAGTTCCAGCTTCAGCATCAGGTCTTCCAATGAATATTCAGGACTTATTTCCTTTAGGATTGACTGGTTTGATCTCCTTGCTGTCAAAAGGACTCTCAAGAGTCTTCTCCAAAACCACAGTTCAAAAGCATCAATTCTTTAGTTCTCAGTTTTTTGTTTTTTGTTTTTAATAGTCCAACTCTCATATCCATTATGACTACTAGGAAAACCATAGCTCTTTGACTAGATGGACCTTTGTTGGTGGTTTCATATGCATATCTGAAGTTTTTGATATTTCTCCCAACAATCCTGATCTCAGCTTGTGCTTCATCCAGCCTCCAGCTAGCATTTCTCATGATGTACTTTGTATATAAGTTAAATAATCAGGGTGAAAAATGGCATACTCTTCCCAACTTGGAACCGGTTCATTGTTCCATGTCCAGTTCTAACTGTTGCTTCTTGACCTACATATAGGTTTCTCAGTTGGCAGGTCCAGGTCAGGAGGTCTGGTGTTCCCATGTTTTGAAGAATTTCCCACAGTCTGTTGTGGTCTACACAGTCAAGGCTTTGGGGTAATCAATAAAACAGAAGTAAATGCTGTTCTGGAATTCTCTTGCTTTTTCTATGATCCAAAGAATTTTGGCAATTTGAACTCTGAGTCCTCTGTCTTTTTTAAATCCAGCTTGAACATCTTGAAGTTCTCATTAAACTGTACTGTTGAAGCCTGGCTTGGAGAATTCTGAGCATTACTTTGCTAGTGTGTGAGATGATTGCAATTGTGCAATAGTTTGAACATTCTTTGGTATTGCCCTTTTCTGAGATTGGAATGAAAACTGACCTTTTCCAGTCCTGTGGCCACTGCTGAGTTTTCCAAATTTGCTGGCATATTTAGTGCAACACTTTCACAGCATCATCTTTTATGATTTGATATAACTGAAATTCCATCACCTCTGCTAGCTTTCTTTGTAGTGGGGCTTCCTAAGCCCCACTTGACTTTGCACTCCAAGATGTCTGCCTCTAGTTGAGTGATCACGTCATCGTGGTTTTCTGGGTCATGAAGATCTTTTTGTATAGTTTTTCTGTGTATTCTTGCCCTGTCTTAACATTTTCTGATTCTGTTAGGCCCATACCATTTCTGTCCTTTATTGAGCCCATCGTTGCATGAAATGTTCCCTCTGTATCTCTTATTTTCTTGAAGAGATCTCTAGTCTTTCTCATTCTATTGTTTTCCTCCACTGGAGACACATACTGTTTAGTAAATGATAGTTTTTAGACTTATTCTTGTACTGCTTTTTCCTTCTCCCCTATCCTGTTCCCCCTACACAAATTTAGAATGTTTAGAGGTTAAAGATTAATTAAGTTAATCTTGCCCTGAAGTCACTAGCTTGTAGCCCACCAATTGATAAGTTCTAGATAGGACTCTCAATTCAGAAGTGAACAACTATCTATCATTCCTGCAATCTTTTATCTGAGAGCATAATTATGAAGACCACACTTGCCACCTTCAAAATACATATATCATTCAGAAAAACACTCAAAAGTTCACTGAACTTAAAATATGCTACATTCAGTATTTTCTTCTATCCACAAAACTTGTCATTCTATCATGGATGAAATACTGCTTGTCATCCTAAATCCATAATGTTTTTTATTTTGTAATATATAATTTTTTGGAATATATAAGTTTGTTACTTGGCTACCCTTCCCCTCAGTTCAGTTCAGTTCAGTTCAGTCACTCAGACATGTCTGACTCTTTGCGACCCAATAAATCGCAGCATGCCATGCCTCCCTGTCCATCACCAACTCCCAGAGTTCACTCAGACTCATTTCCATTGAGTCAGTGAGGCCATCCAGCCATCTCATCCTCTGTCCCCTTCTCCTACTGCCCCCAAATCCCTCCCAGCATCAAAGTCTTTTCCAATGATTCAACTCTTCACATGAGGTGGCCAAAGTACTAGAGTTTCAGCTTTAGCATCATTCTTTCCAAAGGACACCCAGGGCTGATCTCCTTTAGAATGGACTGGTTGGATCTCCTTGGATCTCTCCTTTTTATGGCTGAGTACTATTCCATTGTGTATCTATACCACTACTTCTTTATTGATTCATCTGTCAGTGAAAATCCAGGCTGTTTCCATGTTCTAGCTATTGTAAAGAGTGCTGCAATGAATAATGGAAGGCATGTGTCTTTTTCAGTTTTTGTTTCCTCAGGGTATACGCCTAGGAGTGGGATTGCTAGGTCATAGGATGGTTTTATTCCTAGTATTTTAAGGAATCTCTATACCATCTTTCATAGTGGCTGTATCAATTTACATTCCCGCCAACAGTGCAAGTGTGTTCCCTTTTCTTCACAGCTTCTCCAATATTTATTGTTTGTAGATATTTTGATGATGGCCATTCTGACCAGTGTGACGTCATATCTCACTGAGGTTTTGATTTGCTTTTCTCTAATAATAAGCGATGTTGAACACCTTTCATATATTTGCTATCCATCTTTATGTATTCTTTGGAGAAATATCTGTTTAGGCCTTTTTCACTCTTTTTGATTGGATTGTTTTTCTGGTATTGAGTTTTATGAGCTGTTTGTATATTTTGGAAATTAATCCTTTGTTAGTTGTTTCATTTGCTATTATTCTCTCTCATTCTAAGTGTTGTCTCTTCACCTTGCTTGTAGTTTTCTTTGCTGTACAAAGGCTTTTAAGTTTACTCACTTAAACTTCTTTTTGTTTTTATTTCCATTACTCTAGGAGGTGAGACATAGAAGAGCTTGCTTTGATTTATGTCATCGAGTATATCATTATAGTTTCTGGTCTTACATTTAGGTCTTTTATCCATTTTGAGTTTATCTTTGTGTATGGTGTTAGGAAGTGTTCTGCATTCATTATTTTACATGCAGCTGTGCAGTTTTCCCAGCACCATATATTGAAGAGGCTGTCTTTTTCCCTTTGTATATTTTTGCCTCTTTTGTCAAAATTAAGGTACCAGTAGGTGCATGGGTTTATTTCTGGGCTTTCTATCTTGTTCCATTGGTCTATATATCTGTTTTTGAGCCAGTACCATACTGTCTTGATGACTGTAGCTTTGTAGTATAACCTGAAATCAGGAAAGTTGATTCCTCCAGCTCCATTTTTCTTTCTCAAGACTGCTTTGGCTATTTGGGGTCTTTTGTGTTTCCATATGAAATGTGAAATTTTTTGTTCTAGTTCTGTGAAAAATGCCATTGGTAATTTGATAGGGATATGTATATTGCATTTGGTAGTATAGACATTTTCACAATATTGATTCTTTCTACCCAGGGACGTGGACTATCTCTCCATCTGTTTATATCATCTTTGATCTCTTTCACTCAGTTTGTCTTATAATTTTCTGTGTACCGTTCTTTTTGTCTCCTTAGGTAAGTTTATCCTCAGATATTTTATTCTCTTTGTTGCAATGGTGAATGGAATTAATTCCTTTTCTCTTTCTGATTTTTCATTGTTAGTTTATAGAAATGTAAATGATGTCTGTGTATTGATTTTGTATCCTGTAACTTTATTAAAATCACTGATTGGCTCTACTAATTTTCTGATACTATCTTTAGGATTTTCTATGTACAGTATCATGTCATCTACAAACAACGAGAGCTTTGCTTCTTCTTTTCCAACCTGGATTCCTGTTATTTCTTTTTATTCTCTGATTGCTATAGTTAAGAGTTCCATAACTATGTTGAATAATAGATATTGGGGAAAGTAGACACCCTTGTCTTGTTCATGATCATAGGGGGGATGCTTTCAGTGTTTCACCATTGAGAATAATGTTTGCTGTAGGCTTATCATATGTGGCCTTTACTATGTTGAGGTAGGTTCCTTCTGTGCCCATCTTTTGAAGAGTTTTAATCAGAAATGGGTGCTGAATTCACTCAAAGTCATTTCTACATATATCAAGATGATCAAATATATTTTTTAAACTTTCAATTTGTTAATAAGCTGTATCATATTGATTTATTTGTGTATATTGAAGAATTTTTGCATTCCTGGAATAAAACTAACTTGATCATGGTGTATGAGCTTTTGGGTATGTTGCTGAATTCTGTTGGCTAAAATTTGTTAAGAATTTTTCATCTATGTTTATCAGTGATATTGGCTTGTAGTTGTGTGTGTGTGTGTGTGTGTGTGTGTGTGTGTGTTTTGGTGTTGTTTTTGTTTGGTTTTGGTATCAGGGTGATGGTGGCCTCATAGAATGAGTTTGGAAGTGTTCCTTCCTCAGCAAATTTTGAAAGTGCTTCAGAAGGATAAGCTTTAGCTCTTCTCTAAATATTTGATAGAAATCTCCTGTGAGGCCATCTGGTCCTGGACTTTTGTCCTTGGGGAGATTTTTAATCACAGCTTCAATTTCAATGCTTTCAATTGAGTTGTTCATAACTTCTGTTTCTTCCTGGTTCAGTGGAAGATTAAATTTTTCTATGAATCTCTTCATTTCTTCCAGGTTATCTATTCCATTGCCATATAGATATTCATAATAGTCTCTTATAATCCTTTGCATTTCTGCATCGTTTGTTGTAACCTCCTGTTTTTCATTTCTAATTTTGTTGATTTGATTCTTCTCTATTTTTTTTTCCTTGATGACTCTGGCTAAAGTATTGTCAATTTTGCTTATCTTCACACACACACACACAAAAAAACAGCTTTTTATTAATCTTTATGGTTGTTTCTTTTCTTTCTCATTTATTTCTGCTTGATCATAATGGTTTATTTGCTCTACTCCTTTTGGGGCTTTTTTGTTCTTATTTTTTCAGTTGTTTTAGGTGTAAAGTTAAATTGTTTTTCTTATTTCTTGAGGTAGGATTTTATTGCTATAACTTCCCTGTTAGTACTAATTTTGCTGCATCCTATAGGTTTTGAGTTGTCATGTTTTCATTGTAATTTGTTTCTAGAAATTTTTTGATTTTTTCAGTAACTTGGTTATTTAGAAGCATACTGTTTAATCTCCAAGTGTTTTTTTTTTTGTTTGTTTTTTGTTTTTACATTTTTTTTTCTTGCAATTGATATCTAGTCTCATAGTGTTCTGGTCAGAGAAGATGCTTGATATGATTTCAATTTTCTTAAATTTACTGAGATTTGATTTCTGACCCAAGATGTCGTCTATCCTGTAGAATGTTCCAAGTGCATTTGAGAAGATACTGTATTCTTCTGCATGTGGATAGATGTCCTGAAGCCATCACTGAGATCCACCTCATCTAATGTATCATTTAAAAATTGTGTATCCTTATTAATTTTCTGTTTTGATGATCTGTCTGGTGGTGTGAGGGGGGTGTTAAAGTCTCCTACTATTATTGTGTTACTGTCAATTTCTCCTTTTATGTCTCTTAGTGTTTATCTTGTGTATTGAGGTACTCCTTTGTTAGGTGCATAGATATTTGCAATTTTTATGTTTTCCTCTAGGATTGATTCCTTGGTCATTATGTAATGTCCATCCTTATTTTTGTAATCTTATTTTAAACTTTAATTTGTCTATTATAAGGATTGGTACCCCAGCTTTCTTTTGCTTCCCATTTTCAAGGAATATATTTTTCCATCCTCTCACTTCCAGTCTGTATGTATCACTAGATCTGAATTGGGTTTCTTGTAGATAGCATATATATGTGTAACATTCTGCCAGTCTGTGTCTTTTGGTTGGAGCATTTAATCCATTTTCATTTAAAGTAATTATTGATATATATGTCCCTATTGCAATTTTCTTCATTGTTTGGGATTTATTTTGTAATTCTTTTCCTTATTTTTCATTTCTTGACAATATAAGGCCTGTTAATAATTTGGTGTAAAGCTGGTTTGGTGGTACTGAATTTTCTTAACTTTTGCTTGTCTGAAAAGCTTCCCCCCACCCCCCACCCCCATTAATTTTGAATAAGATCCTTGCCTGGTACTGTAATCTTAGTTGCAGATTTTTTTCCTTTCAGCACTTTAAATATATCCTGTCATTCCCTTCTGGCCTGCAGAGTTTCTGCTGAAAGATCAGCTGTTAAGAACATGGAGTTTCCCTTATGTATTACTTGTTGCTTTTCCCTTGTGCTTTTGATATTCTTTCTTTGTGTTTAATCTTTGTTAGTTTGAATAGTATGTGTCTTGGTGTGTTTCTGCTTGGGTTTATCCTGTATGGGACTATATGTGCCTCTTGAACTTGATTAGCTATTTCTTTTTTCATGTTAGGGAAATTTTCAACCACAATCTCCTGAAAAATTTTTTCCTACCCTTTCTTTTTCTCTTCTTTTCTGGACCCCTATAATTCAAATGCTGGTGTGTTTGATATTGCCCCAGAGGTCTCTGAGACTATGCTAAATTCTTTACATCATTTTTACTTTATTCTGCTCTTCAGAAGTTATTTCCACCACTATATCTTCCAGCTCACTGATTCATTCTTCTGCTTCAGATATTCTGCTCTTGTTTCCTTCTAGAGTATTTTTAATTGTTGAATTGTGTTATTTGTCTCTGCATGTTTATTGTTTAATTCTTCTGGCTCTTTGTTAATTGAGTCTTGCATTTTCTCAATTCTGTTTTCAAGGTTTTTGATCATCTTTGGTATTATTCTGAATTATTTTTCAGTTAGTTTGCCTATTTCTTCTTCATTTATTTGGACTTCTGTGTTTCTAGTTTGTTCCTTCATTTCTGTAGTATTTCTCTCCCTTTCATTATTTTCTTTTTTTAACTTATTGGGTTGGGGTGTCCTTTTCCCAGGATTCAAAGTTGAACTCTTTCTTCCTTTTGTTTTCTGCCCTTCTAGAGTTGGTTCAGTGGTTTGTGTAAGCTTTGTATAGGATCAGATTTGTGCTGAGTTTTTTTGTTTCTTTCTTTCTTTTTCCTCTGATGGGCAAGGCTGACTGAGGCGGCAATCCTGTCTGATGATGGTTTGGTTTGTATTTTTGTTTGTGTGTTGTTTATATGAGGCCTCCAGAACAGGTTAGGACTTGTGGTTGGGAGATGCCTTGTATTCAAGTGGTTTCCTTTTTCTGACTTCTCACTATTTGATAGACAGAGTGCCTGATGAACTATGGATGGAGGCTCATGACACTGTACAGGAGACAGAAGTCAAGATCATCCCCAAGAAAAAGAAATGCAAAAAAGAAAATGGCTGTCTGAGGAGGCCTTACAAATAGCTGTGAAAAGAAGAGAAGTGAAAAAGCAGAGGAGGAAAGGAAAGATATAAATATCTGAATACAGAGTTCCAAAGAATAACAAGGAGAGATAAGAAAGGCTTCTTCAGTAATGAATGCCAAGAAATAGAGGAAAACAACAGAATGGGAAAGACTAGAGATCTCTTCAAGAAAATTAGAGATACCAAGGGAACATTTCATCCAAATATGGGCTCGATAATGGACAGAAATTAAATAGACCTAACAGAAGCAGAAGATATTAAGAAGACGTGGCAAGAATACACAGAAGAATTGTACAAAAAAGAACTTCATGATCCAGATAATCACAATGATGTGCTCACTCACCTAGAGCCAGACATCCTGGAATCTGTAGTTAAGTGGGCCTTAGAAAGCGTCACTATGAACAAAGCTAGTGGAAGTGATGGAATTTCAGTTGAGCTCTTTCAAATCCTAAAAGATGATGCTGGAAAAGTGCTGTACTCAATATGCCAGCAAATTTGGAAAACTTAGTGGTGGCCACAGAACTGGAAAGTGTGTTTTCACTGCAATCTCAGAGAAAGGCAGTGCCAAAGACAGCTCAAACTACCACACAATTGCACTCATCTCACATGCTAGTAAAGTAATGCTCAAAATTCTGCAAGCCAGGCTTCAGCAGTACATGAACCATGAACTTCCAGATGTTCAAGCTGGTTTTAGAAAAGGCAGAGGAACCAGAGATCAAATTGCCAGCATCCACTGGATCATGGAAAAAGCAAGAGAGTTCCAGGAAAGAATCTTTTTCTGCTTTATTGACTACGCCAAAGCCTTTGACTGTGTGGATCACAATAAATTGTGTAAAATTCTGAAAGAGATGGGAATACCAGACAACCTGACCTGCGTCTTGAGAAATCTATATGCAGGTCAGGAAGCAACAGTTAGAACTGGACATGAAACAACAGAATCGTTCCAAATAGTGCCAGAAGCCAGCATGAGAAATCCTGCCCGTGACAAGGTCATGAGGAAGGAAGCCTGACAAAATGCAAGGATGTGATTGGGCTTCAGGGGTTCCCCCTGGAATTTCCTGAGCATGTATCCCCAAAACCAAAAATCTTCCAGCTTTTGTACTCTGCTCTTCTGATATTCTCTGGAAAAAGTCAAATCAGGGCTTTAGTCTTCTGCATTTGAAAGGGATGTTTCAGTTAAACCCCCTCTGATAGCTCTCTAGCTTGCCTAACAAATTCCCCCAGACCTCTTACAGCTTGTGAATTGCTTACAGCCCCCCAACTGCGAGAGGCACAAAGCTTAAAAGCATCTTAAAGATACAGAGCCTTTTCTAAAGAATTAAAAATCATATCGGTGATGGGTTTTCACTGTTGACTCAATGATTGCTGCCAGGCCTCCATATTCTTTATCTTTTAGGCACCTGGGAGGATGTTAATCAATGTAATCAAGATGTAGAAAAAGATATATAGTAGTTTTGATGTTAGCAACACTAGACTTTTCAGTTAATTACTTTTCTTTCATTATAAATCACTGTACTCCTTTTACTTGTTATAAATTGCTGTATCTTTGCTATGTAAGAATGTAACTTTATTTGGTGCTTTCTGAGCGTGGCACCAGACTTTGGGACAGTCAATACAAATGAGTCTTCTGGTTGACAAACTTATCAGAAAAAAGGCTGTAGAATGTTAATTGGCCCTTTTGGCTGGAAAATGATGTAAATTACCTAAGACTTGTGTATACAACTAGGTATGTAGAGAGAAAAGCCTGGTTTTGATGAGAGTCTGGGCTGCTAACACTGCATAATTTTGTATTACCCATTGATCTCTATGTACAATCAAAAAGGTATAAAAGCCTTTCTAGACGATAGGAGCCAGAGCCAGTTGCTGGACTGGTTTCCCCCGTGTCTTCTCTTTACTCTAATTTCAGACTGCATTCCCATCTGGGGTGTGGAGGCTCACCAGGTCTACTTACTTGTCTCAGCTTTTAAGATCCGTAAGAGAGAGAGCTCAAGGTGGAGCACTCTCTGATATTCAAACAGATGCCGGTGGCCCAACTTGTATGGTGCAAGTTCCTTGTCTGGAGTTTATTGGTTTTCCACATAAACCAAATTATTCAGCATCCTTTCTCCACTTAATTTTCCTACTACACTATTCCTTCTTAATCTAATCTTATATTAATAAATAAATGTTTTTCCTCGCCTATCCATCTCCCCTTCAAATCACCCTGGATCCACCGGGGCTGGACCCTGGCAAAATAGGAAGAGGAGTATGTCAACGCTGTACATTGTCACTCTGCTTATTTAACTTATATGCAGAGTACATCATGAGAAACACTGGTCTGGAAGAAGCACAAGGAATCAAGATTTCCAGGAGAAAGATCAATAAACTCAGATATGCAGATGACACCACCCTATGTCAGAAAGTGAAGAGGAACTAAAAAGCCTCTTGATGAAAGTGAAAGAGGAGAGTGAAAAAGTTGGCTTAAAGCTCAACATTCAGAAAATGAAGATCATGGTATCCGGTCCCATCACTTCACGGGAAATAGATTGGAAAACAGTGGAAACAGTGGCTGACGTTATTTTTTTAGGCTCCAAAATCACTGCAGATGGTGATGAAAATTAAAGCCATGAAATTTAAAGATGCTTACTCCTTGGAAGGAAAGTTATGACCAACCTGGATAACATCTTAAAAAGCAGAGACATTACTTTTCCGACTAAAGTCCGTCTAGTCAAGGCTATGGTATTTTCAGTGGTCATGTATGGATGTGAGAGTTGGACTGTGAAGAAATTGAGTGCTGACGAATTGATGCTTTTTATCTGTATGCTAGTCCTGCTTGGTAGAGCATTATTGGTTGTAAGTTTTTTTTTTTTTTTTCACTTATGTCTTTAAGAATATCATGTCTGTAAAGTTTCTGGCCTGTAAAGTTTCTCAAAAGTTAGCTTGGCATTTGGAATGAGGTTCACTTGTATGTAACTAGTTGTACCTTTTGCATTCAATAGTCTCTCTCTCTCTCTCTCTCTTTTTTTTTTTTCTATTTTAATTACTTTTTTTTGGGGGGAGGGTGTGGTTCAGACCTTTTTGGGATGATATTGAATCTCTGCTACCTGGAACTGGATGTCTGTTTCCCAGATTAGGAAAGTTTATAACTCTATCTCTTTAAGTATGTTATCTTTCCCTTTCTCCCCTATCCTATCTAAAATAATGGTATATAATGTGAATGTCTGTATTTTTATGTTGTCTCAGAGGTCTCTTAAAGTGCTCCCACTTTTTAATTAAAAATTTTTTTAAACTTCTTTTTTTCTATTTTGCTTGGGCGATTTCCATTACTGTTTCAGTTTGCTGATCTGCTCTTCTGTTTTATGTAATCTACTCTTTCTAGTGTGTTATCTTTTCTTTCAATTATTGTAAACTTCATCTCTGTTTGGTTTTACTTTGTATTTTCTAATTCTTTGTTAAGCCTTTCACTGTATTCATCTATTCTTCTCCCAAATTCAATGAGCTTCTTTATGATCATTACCGTGAGCTCTTTATTGAGAAGACTGCTGTTCTCCATTTGGCTTAATTTTTCTGGGATTTTATTTTATTCCTTCATTTGGAATATATTTCTTTGTTTCCTTATTTTATCTAATTCTCTGTGCTTATTTGTAAACATTGAGTGGTTTGGTTATGTTTCCTGATCTTGGAGAAGTGCCTTCATATTGTTGTTCAGTTGCGCCGTTATGTCTAAAGTTTTCTGACTCCATGGACTATAGCAAACTAGGCCTCCCTGTCCCTCACCATATCCCAGAGTTTTCCCAAGTTTATGTTCATTTCACAGGTGATGCCATCCAGCCATCTCACCCTCTGATGCCCTCTTCTCCTTCTGCCCTTGATGTTTCCCAGCATCAGGAACTTTTACAACAAGTCAGCTTGTTGGTCATCAAATGACCAAAATACTGGAGCTTCAGTTTTAGCATCAGTCCTTCCTGTGAGTATTCAGGGTTGATCTCCCTTAAAATCAACTTGTTTGATCTCCTTGCTGTCCAAGGGACTTTCAGGAGTTTTCTCCAGAATCATAGTTCAAAGGCATCAATCCTTTAGCATTCTGCCTTCTCTATGGTCCAGTTCACGCAACTGTATTTACTACTGGGAAGACCATAGCCTTGGCGATATGGACCTTTGTTGAAGGAGCAATGTCTCTGCTTTTCAACACACCATCTAGGTTTTTCCTGTGAAGAAGCAACCACATTTTGATTTCATGGCTGCAGTTTAGCAGTCTTCATACAAGATATATTTAATGGAGTCTAACAGCACATTCTTCTCTGGTCACCAGAGCTATACAAACTGGGGTCCTTCTGTTGTGGTTAGTCAAAACTGTTGTTAGTGTGCTAGTAGATAGGCTTGATCCCTAGTCTTATTGGCCACTGGCCATTGGTGGGCAAGACCCAGGTCCTGGTATGGCTGACTTCTTGGCCTGGGAATACCAGGGCTTATGCCAGCCCACTAGTAAGGAGGGTCAGGAGTTTTGAAAGTCCTGTGGTTGGTGCTGGCCTGAGGATGGGCAGTTCTGGGTTCTGGCATAGTTGAGTATGAGACGTGGAGGTTTCCAGGACAGACACATGTCTGGTGATGGGTAAGGATTGACCTCATGAAGGCTAGCTGTGTGTGTCAGGTATCCTGGTGCTGTTACTGGCCCACTAATGGGCAGTGTTGGTCCTGTGGTTGCTTTTCTGAAAAACTGGGAACTCCTGGTATTAACTGGCTGTTCCTGGTGCTAACAGCCAAGAGGGAAGACTCAAAATGATGCTTTCCAGCACCAGTGTCCTTAAAAGAGAACAAATTCCCCAAAATGACTGCCACCAGCATCTATGTCCCCAGGGATGTAATATATGAAATTATAAAAGGTAAAATTAATTTGTAATGAGACACTGTTTAAATCATCTCTTAAGGTACATTAAACTTAGTGACTTAAAACAATGTACGCTTTTAATTCAGTTTCTATCAGTCATAATAGTTGAACATGGTTTATCTGGGTCTACTGCAATGCTGAAATTAAAGGATTTATCTTATTGAGGACTGATTAGAGACAAGTTTACAATCTAATTGCTCAGTCATGTCCAACACTTTGTGACTTAGTGTATTGTAAACCACCAAGCTCTTCTGTCCATGGCATTTCCCAGGCAAGAGTACTGGCTGCACTGCTGCTAAGTTGCTTCAGTCATGTTCAACTCTGTGTGACCCCATAGACGTCCTTCTCCAGGGGATCTTTCCAACCCAGGAACCGAACCCAGGTCTCCTGCACTGCAGGTAGTTTCTTTATCAACTGAGCTATGAGGGAAACCTAGATCCTATCATATTTTTTTTAAATTACTTTTTACTGAACTTGTATGAAATGGGGTGCAGCTATTAGTATTTTTACAAACTCCCAAGTAATTGTAAAGATCATCCAAATTTGAGGATCACTAAATTATATGGTGAAAGTTTTCCCTTCTGGAAGTGTCAGTCCATTATTGAATTGCCGTATCCTTACTTTACAACTTGAATAGGAACTCAGTTATTCATCTCCCAACTTAATATTTCAACATCACAGGGAAGAAACTCTGGTCTTATTTTTTGAAGATACCTAATAATTCCACGTTGTCAGAAACTTATGCTGCATGTGACACCAGCTGCTAGGTTTTCTTTACCAAATATTTCTTTGAAAAAAATCCATGCATGCAATGCACAATAGTAGAGGAGTCGCCAAGTTCCAGGTATCTGGGATCATGTGTCTGAGTGTATACCTCAACCACAGATTATTCATATCACAAGATCTAATTTCCATTTCTAAGAGGATTCTCAAACTCATTTTACTCACTCCCACTTCTTGAGAGATTATCTGGTAGAACAACTCACATTATAACATTCTTTTATTAATAGTTATTTCACTGCTTAGTTGACTATTCATTGACACTATCCTCAAGCTTTTGCTCATGCAATACTTAAATGGGCATGTGCGTTCAGGATTAATTACAATTAATTATCAGTCAGCAACTAATCTAATCAACAATGGTTAGAAGTGCCTCCCAGGAATATTGCTGTGATAGCCTCTGACATCTCAAGTGGGCTCTTACCATGCTGTTAAGTTTGTGGTCACAGAATGTATTGTAGGGTTTGTTTAGTGCTGTGATAGTAAGAATAAAAAAATGGCCCTCAAGAGTTCCACACCCTGATCTACGCCACTTCAGTATGTGGGATCTGTGACTATAATTGGATGTCAGGCCTGTGATTATCTTATATGTCAAATATGAGAGGATTTATAGATATAATTAGGTTTAATAATCAGTTGATTTTAACCCACAGAAATTGGCAGTTGTTTTAAGATGCCAAAGTTGTAGGATGTGTTGATTAATTAAAAAAAAAAAACTAATATAGATGCCCATTTTTGTATCATGAAGAAAGGCATGGTTTAAAAAGATAGCACATATCTATCTTAGTATTAATACCTAGAACTCAGACAATTTTGCTACTTGTTATCATCCAAATTCATATCAGCAATTATGTTTCCTTTATAGATCTAAAGTCAATTATTGCACAGACTAAAGCCAGTTTTATAGCATTCCACAAACATGGAGATGTGAAGTGTTCTTATTGAATATTAGGTATATAATAAAACCTGGATTCTGAAAAACATCTGGCAAAACTTTAAGAAAATTGCATTTCTCTTAGAAATTAAAATATGCATATGCAGACAGACAGGCATCCACACACACACAAACACTCAACTAACCTGCTATCAAATATCATGGATTTCCCAGTTGTGTGGGTATAGCCAAATGATATATTTGTTTTATGTGGTATCTGTCTTGGAAAATCCATGTCTTTTTTTTTTTTTAATCCATGTCTTTTAAAAATGTTTTTAGATACTGTACTAATGATACTTAACTATGTGCCTTAATATCACAAAGCTAAACCCTGATACGTAAGCAGATATGTCAAATTAGACAAAATTTCTTACTTTGACATTCTAGTTTCTCATAGCCATTCCTACAACAAGAAAACATTGCAAGAATCACCCAGATTTTAATAGAAATTGTGTGTAGGTTGATGTCCTACTATTATTCTGCATTGTTGCAACCACTAAGACTCTGCTGGTTGTCTGAAATCATGCAGAAAGTCTTCTAACATTCTATAGCCAACTCACTTCTTGAATAAGGATGTGGAATGTCCATTGATAGATGGCAGAGTAGGCAAGTTAGTAACTTAAGAAATCTTTGTAAATGTGTTAAAGAGATTCACTCCAATTCATGTAAAAGTTTCAATGGATTTTTAAAAATAAATTCACAAACCAATGCTAAAATTTATGTAGAAAATGAATTATTTACAATAGCCAAAATATTCTTGAAAATTTCAATACTTTCAATATACTTTTAAAAGAAGATGGAATGTATAGGGCAACAGAATGAAATTTAAAATAATGAAGTAATCTTTTTTATCATTCTTCTAGGAAGTTTCAATATTTTTATTATTATTTTAGTATTCTTTACATAATAAGAATAACTGATAAAGGTAATAAATAATTATCTGACTGATAGAATACTAAGATATTTCAAGTATAAGAAGCAAGTCATTGATTCTACTGTGTATTTTAAATTTATATAATGTCCAATTGACTGCTACAGTCATTGCAAGATAAAATGATTTTTTCTACTAAAATGCAAGTAATTTTTAAAATATTACTAAAAAGAATAAAGTCATTGAAATACATATCTAGAAAGAGTTTTGGGTTCTCAAAAATGAACTCAAAACTTTTAACTGAGGTCAGTAGATAATGAAATGGTTTATATTCTAACACTGATGAATTCTGCAAAAGTTACAATCTAAACAATGCCTTACATTAAGGATTGCATTTTTTTAATTTAATTTTATTTATTTTGTAAATAAATTATTTTTTATTGAAGGATAGTTGCTTTACAGAATTTCGCTGTTTTCTGTCAAATCACAACATGAATCAGCCATATATATATGCATATATCCCCTCCCTTTTGAAACTCCCACCCATCTCTCTCCCTATCCCACTCCCTCTAGGTTGATACAGAGACAATGAGTTTCCTGAGCCATACAGCAAATTCCCATTGGCTATCTATTTTACATATGATAATGTAACTTTTCATGTTACTCATTCCATCCATCTCACCCTCTCCTCCCCTTTCCCCATGTCCATAAGTCTATTATCTGTGCTAGTTTCTCCATTGTTGCCCTGTAAATAAATACTTCAGTACCATTTTTCTAAATTGCATATATATGTGTTCATTTCAATTCATTTCAGTCGCTCAGTTGTGTCTGACTATTTGTGACCCCATGAGCCACAGCACGCCAAGCCTCCCTGTCCATCACCAACTGCCAGAGTCTACACAAACCCATGTCCATTGAGTCGGTGATGCCATCCAGCCATCTCATCCTCTGTTGTCCCCTTCTCCTCCTGCCCTCAATCTTTCCCAACATCAGGATCTTTTCAAATGAGTCAGCTCTTCACATCAGATGGCCAAAGTATTGGAATTTCAGCTTCAACATCACTCTTTCCAATGAACACCTGGACTGATCTGCTTTAGAGTGGACTGGTTGGATCTCCTTGAAGTCCAATGGATCTCAAAGGAGACTTCTCCAACACCACATTTCAAAAGAATCAATTCTTTGGCACTCAGCTTTCTTTATAGTCCAAATTTTACGTCCATGCATGACTACTGGAAAAACCATACCCTTGATAGAATATGATATTTAACTTTCTCTTCAGACTTACTTCACTCTGTATGAAAGGTTGTAGGTTCATCCACCTGATTAGAACTGACTCATATGTGTTCCTTTTTATGGCTGAGTAATATTCCATTGCATATATATATATATATATATATATATATATATATACACCACACATACTTTATCAATTCATCTGTCAATGAACATCCAGGTTGCTTCCATGTTCTAGCTACTGTAAATGATGCTGCAGTGAACAATAGGGAGCTTGTGCTCTTNCTTTGACGTGAGAAACTTGGCAGGACTGTAAATTAAACTCTTGTTTGTAATTCAGCAAGCCACACAATTAAATTTTGTATGTGAGTTTGAGCAGTATTATAAGAATGCCGTGATGATCAAGTGCATTTAGCTACTTGGACTTGATTTAGCACTTCATCATAATTGATGCCAGATGATATCATCATGATATCTGAAAAATATTGATATATCCTTATGGGACTTAATAAGCTCTATAAGTCTCTTGTGTCTTTTGTCATGTTTTAGAACTTAAAGGATGAAATTAGTCCACAATTACCAAGAAAAATATGTACTTGGCTGTGATAGCAGATACTAAAGACTTCTTAGAACTTTTTTCATTTAGTTCCCCCATGTTCTCTTTAATGTTTTTATTCTATTTTTTTATTTTGTCAGTATTATACTTTGTGGTCCATTCAAATGGATTTATTCCTAAATATTGTATTGAACTTTAATTTTTTTTAAAATATTATTCTTCTTGCTCTTGAACTGAGCCTGGACTCTAATATTTTTCTCCCTTCATTTATTCTCTATTTTGTTAATTCAAGATCAATTATTATTTGTTCTTATTCAGTCACTAAGTCGTGTCTGACTCTTTGCAAACCCATGGACTAGAGCACACTAGGCTCCTCTGTCCTCCCCTCTTTCCTGGAGTTTGCTCAAATTCATGTCCATTGAGTCAGTGATGCTGTCTAACCTATCTCATCTTCTGCTGCCCCTTTATCTTTTAGCCTCAACCTTTCCCAGCATCAGGGTCTTTTCCAGTGAGTCAGCTGTTCACATCAGGTGGCCAAAATATTGGAGCTTCAGCTTCAGTTTTTCCAGTGAACATTCAGGGTTGATTTCCTTCAGGATTGACTGGTTTGATCTTCTTGCAGTCCAAGGGATACTTGAGAGTCTTTTCCAGCACAATTTGAAAGCATCAATTCTTTGACACTCAGCCTTCTTTATGATCCAACTTTCACATCCGTACATGACTACTGGAAAAACCATAACTTGACTGTACCTGGACTGTTGTTGGCAAAGTGATGTCTCTGCTTTTCTAATACACTGTCTAGGTTTGTCATAGCTTTCCTTCCAAAGAGCAAGCGTCTTAATTTCCTGGTGGTAGTCACCATTTGCAGTGATTTTGGAGCCCAAGAAAGTAAAATCTATCACTCCTTCCACTTTATCCCCTTAGGTTTGCCATGAAGTGATGGGGCCAGATGCCATGATCTTAGTGTTTTGAATGTTGAATTTCAAGCCAGCTTTTTCACTCTCCTGTTTTACCCTCATTAAGAGGCTCTTTAGTTCCTCTTCACTTTCTGTCATTAGGGTGGTATTATCTGCATATCTGGTGGCAATCTTGATTCCAGCTTGTGACTCATCCAGCCCAGCATTTCAAATGATGTACTCTGCATATAAGTTAAATTAACAGCATGACAATATATAGCCTTGTCATACTCCTTTCCCAATTTTGAACCAGTCAGTTGTTCAATGTCCAGTTCTAACTATTGCTTCTTGACCAATATACAGGTTTCTCAGGAGACAGGTTATGTAGTGGAACTTCCATCTCTTTCAGTTTTCCACAGTTCATTGTGATCCACAGAGTCAAAGGCTTTAGCACAGTCCATAAAGCAGAAATAGATGTTTTTCTGGAACTCCCTTGCTTTCTCAGTGATCCACTGGATTTTGGCAGTTTGATTTACCTTTTCTAAACCCAGCTTGTACACCTGAAAGTTCTTGGTTTCTGTATTGCTGAAGCCTGTCTTGAACGATTTTGACATAACCTTGCTAGCATGTGAAATGAGCGCAATTGTATGATAGTTTGAACATTCTTTGGCATTTCCCTTCTTTGGGATTGGGATAAAAACTGACCTTCTCTAGTTCTGTGGCCACTGCTGAGTTTTCCAAATTTGCTGACGTTCTGAGTACAACACTTTTTTAACAGGATCATCTTTTAGGATTTTTAATAGCTAAGCTAGAATTCTGTCACCTCCACTAGGTTTGTTTGTTGTAGTCCTTCCTAAGGCCCACATGACTTTATATTCCAGGATATCTGGCTCTAGGTGAGTGACCACACTATCATGGTTATCTGGGTCATTAAGTCCTTTTTTGTATAGTTCTTCTGTGTATTCTTGCCATGAATACACATGAAATGTTCCCTTGATATCTCTAATTTTCTTGAAGAAATCTATAGTCTTTCCCATTCTGTTGTTTTCTTCTGTTTCTTTGCATCGTTCATTTAAGAAGGCCTTCTTGTCTCCCCTTGCTATTCTCTGGAACTCTGCATTCAATTGGATATATCTTTTCCTTTTCCCTTGCCTTTGGCTTCTCTTCTTCCTCAGCTATTTGTAGAGCCTCCTCTGACAACCGCTTTGCCTTCTTGCATTTCTTTTTCTTTGGGGTGGTTTTGGTCATTGCCTCCTGTACAGTGTTATGAACGAACCTCCATCCATATTTCTTCAAGCACTCTGTCTACCAGATCTAATCCCTTGAATCTATTCATCATCTCCACTGTATAATATAAGGGGATTTGATTTAGGTCATGCCTGAATGGCCTAGTTGTTTTCTCTACTTACTAAAGTTTAAGCCTAAATTTTTCAATAAGGAGCTCATGACCTCAACCACAGTCAGCTTTTTAGGTATTGTTTTTACTGACTGTATAGACTGTCTCCATCTTTGACTGCAAAGAACATAATCAATCTGATTTCAGTATTGACCATCTGGTAATGTCCATGTGTAGAGTCATCTCTTGGGTTGTTGGAAAAGGATGTTCTATAACCAGCATATTCTCTTGATAAAACTCTGTTAGCCTTTGTTCTGTTTCATTTTGTACTCCAAGGAGAAACTTGCCTGTTACTCTGGATATCTCTTGACTTCTTCCTTTTGCATTGCAATCCCCTGTGACGAAAAAGACATCTTTGTGTGTGTGTGTTTGTGTGCTAGGAGATGCTGTAGGTCTTCAACGAATTGGTTAACTTCTTCAGCATTGATGGTTGGGGCATAGACTTGGATTACTGTGATGTTGAATGATTTACCTTGGAAACAAACTGAGATCATACTGTTGTTTTTAAGATTGCACCCAGGTACTGCATTTTGGACTCTGTTAATTGTGAGGGTTACTCTATTTCTTCTAACAGATTCTCATCCGTAGTAATAGATATGATGGTCATCTGAATTAAATTCTCTCATTTGAGTCCCTTTTAGTTCACTGATTTCTAAGATGTCAATGTTCAATCTTGCCATCTGCTGCTTGACAGTGTCCATTTTACCTTCATGGACCTAACATTCCAGGTTCCTGTGCAGTATTGTTCTTTATAGCATCAAACTTTACTTTCCTCACCAGACATATCTACAGCTGAGTGTTTGCTTTGGCCCAGCCAGTTCTGTCTTGCTGGAGCTGTTAGTAGCTGTCCGCCACCTTGAGTGGTGCTGTACAGCATGGCTTATAGTTTCATTGAGTTATGCAGACCCCTTCGCCATGACAAGGCTGTGAAACATGGAGGGGCTGAGATGCTGCGTGCTAAAGACAATTCTCTTGATAAGATATATTAATACAGAAGTGGAATCTAAGAAATATAGTTGTTTCTGAAACATATGTATCTTTGAACCAGTCTCTACCTCTGTATAGCTCAGCTTCTCAGGTTAGAAAGTGGAGATAATAAAGATAATAATAGTATATATATCTTTGTACAATTTTAGTGGAGATTAAATGAATTAAGAGCAACAAGACAGTGTCTGGCAAGTAAAAAGCAGTTTTAACTGCTGTTAATGCTATCCTTCTCAGTATCGTATCTATAAAGTGATTGTAAAAATATTTCATTTTTTAACAATGTTTTAAATGTAAAAATTGGTATTATTTTTATAATTTTTTTCTTCTTTTCAGATGACTTGTGTAGAAAAAGCAGGAACAGATGAGAAAATGCTTATGAAGGTCTTTCGCTGTTTGGGAAGTTGGTTTAACTTAGGAGTTTTAGACAGTAACTTCATGGCTAACAATAAGTTACTAGCACTCCTTTTTGAGGTTTTGGTAAGTAATGGCTTCATTTATGAAATGACTTTTGTTTATTTCTGGCACATAGTCACTTACAGTAACTGCCCTTATAGGATATAAGAGTGTTTTCGGAGTTTTGCAGTGTGAGTAGGAAGTGTATGGTAAGAAAGCAGCACTGTCCCTTCCTTGTTGCCAAATATCACTTTAAGATATTATTTTCAGTGCTCAGAATAGAATGTAGTTAGGTTTAAGAGAAAAGCAGTTTTATATGTAGATCAGTGATTTACATACTAAAATTCAAGTAACAAAAGTACCATTGGTATCTTTTTTGTTATTTTTAAAGTATTAAATTGTGTGTTTCTAATAATGACCATTGGGTGGTTGAGACAAGTACAGATCAGAATATTATTGAGACAGTTAAACATTAAGGTATGTATAAGATGAATTTGGGGTTTTTGAGATTAAAAGTCACGTCTTTTTATATACTGGTACATTTCTTTCTTAAACTTTAAAAGTAATAATGCCTAGTAGTACATTCCTCTGTCTTGGTTGATGGGAGTGCTTAGAATAAGACTAGTTTTTAGAACAAAAAGCAGCAGTATCTCAAGCACAATTGTTAAACAGGTCTTTGGAGGTGGGTGTGACTTTGTCTCTTTCTCCCTGATGGTTTTCCTTCCATGAACACATATTAGGGTAGAAATTCTGTATTTCCATTCTGGGTGTATGCTGGTAAACTATTTAGAAGATGCTAGCATGGTGGACTGCAGTCCATGGGATCACGAAGAGTCAGACACGACTGAGCGACTTCACTTTCCCTTTTCACTTTCATGCATTGGAGAAGGAAATGGCAACCCACTCCAGTGTTCTTGCCTGGAGAGTCCCAGGGACGGGGGAGCCTGGTGGGCTGCCATCTGTGGGGTCGCACAGAGTCGGACACGACTGAAGCGACTTAGCAGCAGCAGCTGACTAAGCGACTAAGTCAGCAGTATGATATTAATTGATATCACTGGATTTAAGAAAGAAAAGGAAAATGGATTCTTCAAGGAGACATTTTAGATATTATTTATAATGTTTTTAGTGTATTTTTGCTGTCATTCTTGCATCAGAAGCTAAAATTCAGGAAAATTAAGATGCTAGTAATTGTTTTGCTAATCATTATCTTTGTATCCATGTCTGTTGATGCCATACCTTAATGATAATAATTCTGATTTTCATCTCACCAGGTTGTGTGAAAGATTAGTCAGTATTAAAAAATTCAGGTCCCACTTTTTTTTAAAAGTATATAAATATGATAACATAAGAATGGAGAACAGTCTAAAATACACTTCAAACTTCAGTGATGACTCTTGGGAACTGAGATTGGGGTAAAGAACAAACTAAGTAATGTGCCAGGTATATTGCTATTGTTTTCTCTATTGATCCAGGGTCATGACCAGTCCTCTGTTACTTAAGAATGTTTCTAGAGTCAGGGTTAAATATATTCTCATTCTTATATTCTTTCAGTGGTTTGAAGTCATGCCACATAAAACTAAACAGATTGCTTTATGCTAGGGCCTCCCTGGTGGTTCAATTGTAAAGAATCTGCTTGCAGTGCAGGAGACGTCAGTTTGATCCCTGGGTTGGGAAGGTTCTCTGTGCAGTATTCTTACCTGAGAAATCCAATGGACAGAGGACCCTGGCAGACTACAGTCCATGGGGTCACCAAAAGGATTGGACATGACTTAGCAACTAAACAAATGCTTAGGCCAGGACCTTATTATATAGCTTTTTTTCTTACAGTTCTTAAAAAAATATATATCTATTTAAAATAATAATTGATATATACAAAAGAGTAAATTTGAACATTTATTTATTTAACTTTTGAAACATTGTAGTACAACGAATATTTTTGAGTTCACCACCACTCAAAGAATAACCTAATGAATAATTTGTGTCTTTGTGCTTTTCCAACCCTGTTTTTATAGCTTTTTACCCCCTTGGAGATTCTAAATGTCTTTGTTTTTTATTATTCACAAACAACCAGTATGCCTTTACTAAATTTATCCAATCTCTGGACTGTTTGATAGAACCCCTAGAGGCCTCCCTCCTTGAACCTTCTAATATGCTCCAGTTTGTATCAGTTGCTCCCAGTTGTCATCCTGGGACTTTTCTTTACTCTGCTATAGATAGGATTAACCTTTTTTTTTGACCCATCTCAGATACTTTCCTCAGAAGGATATGTGGGAAATAAATACTGAGTTTTTACATGCATTCTTGAGAAATATTTTTATTTCATTCTTAATTAATGATTTAGCTTAGATATAGTGTTCCAAATTCAATATTCTTTTTCTTCAAAATTTCCAAGGCCTTGTTTTCCTATATACTGGCAGGTATCATTACTAATGAGATTAATAACTTGATTTTTGCTCCTTTCTAAGTTACCTTCTCTTTTCCCCAGAAGCTTTCAGAATCTCTGTTTAACCTTAGTATTCTAAAATATCACAGTAATGTGTTAGGTTTAAGTCGTTGATACTTGTTGAACCTTTTCACTTTAAATAGTACTTGAATATCAGAAAAAAGATGGAGAAGATTTCCATGGAAAATAGGGCAGGGAACACAAGGCATTCCAGGAGGGGCTAGTAAAGGGGAGAAAACATGAATTTTAGAAGTCATGTGACCATCCATGATTGAGGTACCAAACGGCAGATTTGCTTGGCAAATAGGGAAATAATAGTCAGAAATACGAAGATTGATGGATGTTGTCTCATTGAAGGCCATGAATATTAGGCTGTTATGCATATATAAAGTACATGTTCAGAAACAGGTTTTAATTGCTATCCTATTGGATTACAGCTTAATTATCTTACTTCCCTATTCCTGCTACCTCCCAGCAACAGGATAAGACCTCATCGAACCTACACGAAGCTGCTTCAGACTGCGTGTGCTCAGCTCTCTATGCCATTGAGAATGTGGAAACCAACTTGGCATTAGCCATGCAACTTTTTCAAGGAGTCCTGACATTGGAGACAGCCTATCATATGGCTGTGGCACGTGAAGATTTAGATAAGTGAGTAGTTATTAAGGGCAGTAGACCAAAGTCACCTTCTGTTCATCCATATTTTGCCACTGAAGCCCTCTCTCTAGCTTCAGTTATTCTTTAGAGTTTACAGCTAAAAAACGTACCAAATCTTAACTGTACCTTCAAGTTTTAACATCCATAAAGTTTCTCCAAATTATGGAAGGAACTGAAAATGATATTGAAGACACTTAAAGAGTCTTCTTCATCTCCAAATCTCTAAGACATGTTGCCACTTAAGTTTGCTAGAGTAAAAAAAAAACAACCTCCATTCTTCATGACCCTGTGTAAGTATATACATTGCATCCTCAAGATGCTCTGCTATCCACCTCTGAACCAGGAGTGGAAATCAAATGCAGAGGGAGATGTGGTGATCATGCAGAATAGTAAGTTTTAGCACTTAGGATAAGGCTCTAAGAATTAGGGATGACCTTTGAAGTATCAAGTGTGATTTAGTGGGAATTTTCTTCAGATGTTTTAATAATTTAGAATTTGAACTGACTGACTTACATTTGCTTATATGTTTAAAAGTATATGATTTAAGGAAAGATGTTTGCTAAGGAGATTGTGCTACACCATAGCAAATAATCACTACATGTGTCTTGGGCCAAGGATTGTTTCTTTATTTCATTAACTGTGTCTGTGAGTATGTACACATAATATACAGATATCTGACTTGGTGTTCTTATTCCTCTTTCCGTTACAGAGTTCTGAATTACTGCCGTATTTTCACTGAACTTTGTGAAACTTTTCTTGAAAAAATTGTTTGTACGCCAGGCCAAGGCCTTGGGGACCTACGAACTCTGGAACTGCTTCTTATCTGCGCAGGACACCCTCAATATGAGGTAGTGTTTACACTATGCTAATGCCATTATTTTTCAATTGTATGTTTCATATCGTCTACATTCTGTTATCTCCTTTCCAGCTTTTTATTTGTGGGAAATTATAGTTTTATTTTCAATTAATGTCATGAAGAGTTTACTCTGCTGTGAATTAAAAAAAAAAATTATATGTCAGCTTCTGCTTTGATTCCTTTCTGTTTTCCTACTTGGTTTTAGCTGGGCTGACTGGTACATAGCATGAAGGAACCTGTTAGAAACAAAGCTTATTACTTTTCCAATGAAGCCCCCTCTCTAGCTTTAGTTATTATTTAGAGCTTTATAGCTTAAGAAATATACCAAATATTAACTGTACCTCCAAGTTTTAAAATCCAAAAATTTTCTCCAAATTATGGATGGAAATGAGAATGGGATTCAAAGGACTTAGTCGTCTTCATCCCCAAATTTCTAAGACATGCTGCCACTTTTAAGTTTACTAGATTAAGAGAAAAAAAAAACAGAAACAAAACTCTATTTATTCAAAAAGTTTTATCTCCTCTTAATAGTATAAGAAATGAGAAGAACTCCCAAGCTTGGTTAGCTCTATTTAAATAGCTTTATTTTGGGTCTTTGATGGGAAAAGGATGGTAGGGCCCCGAGGGGCCCAGTAGTTCTTATGAGTCTCAATGTTTTTTCTGTGATCACATAGGAGATAATTTGTGTTTGCTTAACATACTTTCATGACACTATCTAAATTTTGTTGAAACTCAAAACAGTTTTGTGCAGAAGTATTGTTCTATTTAATAATTATCTCTCCTTTAAATAGTACCACATAGAAGATAAGCTGTGGTTTGTACAGATATTTGTAGGTTTATCTGCTGAGAGGTGTTTTAATCTCCAAAAAATAATTTCAGAATTTAGGGAAAAAGACTAAATTTTAAAGAGACTTCTGTATCTGTTTCTCTAAATTTGAATCCAGTGTACTGCTGGAGAAATTATCTCAGGCCTAGACAGAGAATGTAAAGCCAGTCATCCTAAATGTGGAGTTTTGGGTCTAATGTGGAAAGATAATTTGGGAAGGTAATAATCTGCTGGAGAAAAGGTGGCTGCTGAGCTGGCTCCACTCCTGCTAGCTTAAAGCGTTTCTTTCCTTTTAGCCCTGGTAATAATAAAACTGCCTTCTTTTCTGGTCCAAATAAACCATGTCTTCTCTTTCTTTTGATAGGTAGTAGAAATTTCCTTTAATTTTTGGTACCGACTAGGGGAGCATTTGTACAAAACGAATGATGAAGTTATTCATGGCATCTTCAAAGCTTACATTCAAAGGCTGCTTCATGCCTTGGCTCGCCACTGCCAGTTGGAACCAGATCATGTAAGTTTTCTTCTCTATTTAATCATGTCTTGATTTCCTCTTCTTTTCAGTGCTAACTTGAAAAGGAACTGACAAGATAGAGAATAAAGCTAATGGAATCTGCAGGTTTTCTGTCACTCTAGCTTATACTGAGAAAGTCAATACCAGTTTAATGAAGAGTACTATGCCTATGTAGAAAGAAATCAGTCCTGCTGAGTCAGTGATTCTTCTGGGAATTCACCTTAAATAATTCTGCTGAAGAAAAAAATTGTTATGTACAAGGCATTATCTATAAATGTAAAATATGGTAAATCCATGTACAAGAGTATAGAAGAGGAAATTTCTTGGGGAGCCAGTGGTTAGGATTTGGTGCTTTCATTGCTGTTGGGCCCAAGTTCAGTCCCTGGTTAGGGAGCTAAGATCCTGCAAGCTGTGCCCTGTGCCCTCCCCATGTAACAACTTGATGGATCATAATGCAACAGTTAAAAGTAATTACTTGACTTCCCTGGCAGCCCAGTGGTTAAGACTTTGCACTTCCAATGCAGGGGGTGCGGGTTGGAGAGCCAAGATCTCATGTGCCATGCAGCCGAAAAAGTAAATAAAAATAAATAAAACCAAAAGAAACTATAGAGAAAATAATATGTTTTAAAAATAATAACTTGAGATAGCAATAGTTGGTATCCTAAATGAAAAAATGAGAATGTAAAATTTTATGTTGTGTATTTTTAATAGTATAAAATATGTGGTTGGATTAAAACTAGACACAAAAATGAAATATTTGTGTGAGGACATGGAAAATAACATGACTTTCCCCTGAACACATAAGTGCAATTTTTTCTTTATATTACTTATGCTGATTTTATAATTTAAAATAAAATATAGAAATAATCTATTTGCTTAGAAGAAAATTTATAAGAAATATTATAAAATAGTTAATTGGAAAATGCTTCAACCACATTCTCTGCTTAGTTATTTCAAATTTTATAGTGTTTATTTCATCATTTTTGTTGGGTAGTTTAGTATCTCTGTCCTTCAGCCCATAAATTGGAGTGGATTTTTTTTTTTCCTATTACTATTAAACCTGGCATGAAAACTATCTGTGCTCTTAATGTTAATGTTGTCATCTGAGTTATGGTATTTGGTATTTACACAGAACCTTAGTGATGATTTAGTTCAGTGGTTTTCACTACTTTTTTTAAAACTAAAGAATCCTGTCCTCAGCTCCATAGTGCTTAGAAATATGATAAGTAAATAAAAACAGGGCTATTCTGGTTTAAATGGCTGTGTTTGCTTGATCTCTTTGCTAGTTCTGTGGTACCATTTCCCTTGTAGGTAATTCCATACATTTGTAGGTGTGCCATGCTTCATAATTCATTATCTCATCTGAGTCAACCATTATTTCCTCCTCATTCCTTGACTTTAATTTTTTTCATCTTAAAGCAAGAATGTTGAATTAGATTAGCAATTCTCAGTAATACTAAGGGCTTTTCCCAGAAACTCATGGTCTAAGATTCTTGTACATACCTATAACCATCATAATTAGTAAACCTTAGTGTACTGACAGGAGGATGTTATAGTAAGAAAAACTTCAGAAGCATGAAATGTGAATGATCTCTGTATTTTTTAATGAAAAAATTTTAATGTACAGCAACAGTGAAATAATTTTATAATCAATATCTGTATTCAGTTCAGTTCAATTGCTCAGTCACGTCCGACTCTTTGCTATCCAGTGAATTACGTCATGGCCTCCCTGTCTATCACCAACTCCGGGAGTTCACTCAAACTCATATCCATCGAGTTGATGATGCCATCTAGCCATCTCATCCTCTGTCGTCCCCTTCTCCTCCTGCCCCCGATCCCTCCCAGCATCATCCCAATGAGTCAACTCTTTGCATGAGGTGGCCAAAGTACTGGAGTTTCAGCTTTAGCATCATTCCTTCCAAAGAACACCCAGGACTGATCTCCTTCATAATGGACTGGTTGGATCTCCTTGCAGTCCAAGGGACTCAGCCTTCTTCACAGTCCAACTCTCACATCCATACATGACCACTGGAAAAACCGTAGCCTTGACTAGACGGACCTTAGTTGGCAAATGTCTCTGCTTTTGAATATGCTATCTAGGTTGGTCATAACTTTTCTTCCAAGGAGTAGGCGTCTTTTAATTTCCTGGCTGCAATCACCATCTGCAGTGATTTTGGAGCCCCCCAAAATCAAGTCTGACACTGTTTCCACTGTTTCCCCATCTGTTTCTCATGAAGTGATGAGCTGCTGCCTAACTCCTGCCATTAATATTTTACTACACCTGTGTTACGTATCTGTGCACCTATATAAAATTCTTTTTAAAGTCTAATATTCTGTTGTGGTCTAGTTGTGGTAATGGTCTTGAATCATAGTTTCAGAGGCTTATTCAGTAATAAAAAGCTAGACTTTACCTATTATAGATAGACTTATATTCTAGAAAACTTTCCACCTCCACCACTCTAGATTTTTCCAGCAATAGGACAGGATGTAGCTTGGACATGCCAAAAAAAGAGTTTCTCATAGTAAAGGTAGAGGATAGGTGTATTGATTTGACATATCTTAATGTTTGGGATACTTACTATGGTAAAATGTCTTTGTGATTTACACAATTTATCTTTTTATTCATTGGGACTGAACAGCTTAATGGGGTTTTTATTCTTTTAAAAGTTAATGAAAATCCTAGTGGGTTTAAAACAAATGTTATCTGATTTGAAATTTCAGGAGGGGGTTCCTGAGGAGACTGATGATTTTGGGGAGTTTCGGATGCGGGTGTCAGACCTAGTGAAGGACTTGATTTTCTTGATTGGATCTATGGAGTGTTTTGCTCAGGTAAGCCCATTTGAAGATTCTAATCAGCTTTACCAGTCATTTTAATTGTGTTCACTTCTGTGTCTTCTCTAAGTGTTCCATCTTTTTCTTCAATCTTGATGGCTAAATGGGACAGTAGATATGCAGGTGCCTAGCACACTGCCTGGCATATAGTAGCTATGTTTATTTAGTGTCTTATGAGCCAATTGCAGTGAATAGTTCAGTTATTGTTTTACACTATATTCTTACTAGTGAGAGCTGTTCCACTTATACCATTGAAATGGAAGATCATAGATAAACCTTAAAGCCCCAAGATACTTAAAGGGAATTTGGACCTAGCCAGGAAAAATAGACAGATTTTTCTGCTTTTAATAATTATGTATCAACTCCTGGCAATCTTAGTCATTTGGCATTTCGTTTGTTCAGATATGGTTAGATTCCTTTGCAGTTTCATCCCAGAGATGACTATAGTAGAGTAGAAGAATCATGTCCTATGGTTTTCCTAACAATCAGTGAGTAACATTTTAGGTCATAAGGTTACTGTCATCACCATTCCATGTCACTTAATGTTAGCATAATATCAGGTGGTTTTCATATTGCTGGATCATGCTCTGAATCCTGAAATACTGATTTTGATGGTTTATCAGTCATACTGAACTGACCTAATTTGGAAGATGGGTAACCCATGCATTTGGTGTATTTTGGGGTATCATCTGATCTAGAAAGTGTTAATATAATTGTAACTGTATTTCTTTATATTAAGCAAAGTGTGTTTCTTGATCTAATTACAAAGGGTTAGGGATTCTTAGAAAGCAGATTTAAGTGAGATCCCTACTAAATCACAGGCAGATGCTTTGTGCTCAGATTTCAACTCTTTTCTCACTGGCTCCATGACTTTGAACAAATTACTTGTTCTCCAGACCTCAGTTTACAAATGTACATTTATTGTGAGTCTTGTCCAAGATGTGTACTGTGAAACACCAGTCTCATGAGATGTTTTTTTCTGGAAAAAAATAGTTCTGTCAATTAAAACTGGAAAATGACCTAAATAGTATATAAAGGTTCTGTAAAGTCATACAAGAGAATTGTTTAATTTCATTTTACCTAGCAGTGTGTTATTTGATTACAGAAACCTTATTTAAACTAACAGCCAGTCACATTCCACTGATGGCTATACCCTGGGAAATTTTAGGACATCTCTGAGTATTTTGCTTGGTCCCTCCCCACCTACCCTTGCTTGGACATGGTATTGTGATGGGTGCTTCAGAACAGCTACTTTTTAGGAATTTAATCTGTACTACTAGTGTTGATGCAGACAGGTAGTTAAAATAATAAATGTAAAGCCAATGCATATGCGGAGGTTTTACATCATTTTTAAGTGTGTTAATGTATTTATCAGTTACCAGAACCAAGAAAAGACACTCATGTAATATGTTTTGTTTTTTCCATAATACTATTTTGTAGGGGCAGACGATAATCTTGATATACTCTTGGGAATCTAAATGGATTTGTTTCAAATATTAAACTAGTATTGATTTAGAGTTAGTGAAGATTTGAAAAATGAAAATACTATTCTCCCCTGGCTCTGAGAGATAATTAAATTTAGAAACAGGGGGCTGAATTTATTTTAACTAACAGGTTTTTTGTTTTGTTTTGGAACTCTATTCTGTTTTTCTTTTAATGGATCCATAATCCACCTCTTCTTCTCTAGTTATATTCTACTCTGAAAGAAGGCAACCCACCCTGGGAGGTGACAGAAGCGGTTCTCTTTATCATGGCTGCTATAGCAAAGAGTGTTGATCCGTGAGTGTCTATAAGTCTTTTGCTGGGAACTCTTAATATCAGAGGAAGGAAAATTGCGCCATTTTTCCTCATGTGGGATATGTTTGGAAACTTGTAGAACTTCTTTCTTCTATAATGCTGTCTAGTCTTCTGACTTCTAAGAGACTAGTTCAGAGTAGCATGCATTGCTGATATCCATGTTTTAACCACATTTTCTAGAGTTAAAATTCTTTTGTTCTTGATGCTAGGAAAAGAATGCTGATTTATTTTTCCAACCCAGGCTCCCTTGTGAAAGTTGGTATAATCAAAAACTTATTAGACTGTTAAATTGTTGGCACTTGCTTAAAAGCATCTGAATAGGCACTTATTTGGCTCTCACCTGCTTTTGTGATCTTGGGTAAGTTATCCTTACAAATATTTAATTTTATTGTTCTCCTTTTTTCCTGTCTTGGAGAATCATTTGTAAGTTTCAGAGAGGCACAGGATAGATAGCATATCTCTTAAAAGAATAGCAAAATCTAAAGGGCAGTTATCTTTGTTATTGCTGTTGGAAATTTTTAAATTATTAGAATTTGATTTCTCCTTGATTAGCAAAGAAATTCTATTCATTATTTCAACATGAATCCTTAAAAACAGAATTTACTTCGTCCTGTGAGTTTATAAATTGATGCTGATATCTGTCAAGTTTTCCTTTATTGTATGTAATCAGACACCTGCAGTTGAGCTCTCTGTACAGGGCTTTGGTTGGAGAGATCGTTAAGGCATGTATTCATAAAATGTACAGTGCTTCTTTCTGAGCTGGCTTTCAGGGTCTAGTCAGTGAAATCTTAAGTACTTTCTAATCAAGGAAATATTTAAGGAGGTCAGAGTTGGTTTATTTTTCTCTATTAAGTTCTAGTCCTGAATCACTGATCATACTATTTGCTTTTAAACCCTTTTTGGTATCTTTTGGAACCTTCAGTAACAGTCTGAAGATATTACGCTAATGATCTAACTGATTTGTGATTTTGTATGAGAAAGGATGCGTAGAGAGTCTCAACACTAGCTTAGTGCCTTTAGGAAACAAGGCATAAATGAGAGATTTTATTTTGTTTTTTCTTTATCCACATTTCACGCCAACTGCATGATTACAGGTGTGGGTTTTTTTGTTTTTTAATGTATAAAGGGCTTAATAGACTTAGTTTATCAAGAAGGAGTGTTCTTGCGCTAATCCAGGATTTATTTAAACATCTTTCATTTCTGGATTACATTCTGGTCATTTGGGGGGCATCCTCCCCTCTGCTTAAAAGAACCTGAGCCAGTATCCTTGAGGGGTGAGAAAAAGAGAAGGAAAAGGAAACAATAAACTCATGGAGCTGTGAGAAGTATTTGGATAACTTTAATTTTCCCTCATGTTTTAAGTCAGAGCACCTTTATCTATTCCTGCAGCTTTTGTTCTTGATTCTTTAGTCAGTGAGCTGGCCCCCCCATGCTTACCTGTTCTTAAGGTTTCCATTATCCAGCCATAAGAAATCTTTTGGAGAATAACAACTAATAGGAAGTGGTCTATAAGAATTATTTAATCATTTAGTTATTCAGTAATATTTATTTATTGAGTGCCCACTATGTGCCAGGCGCTGTTCTAGGTTCTGCAGATATAGGAATAAATAAAGTGAATTCACTAAAAGACATTGGTCCACAGTAAATGCCTCCCTGTCCAGTTTGAAGAGCCTTATTTGATAGCAAGATGTGTCTTTAGACACTTCACTGACATTCAGAAGATTAAGGAGCAGTGTGCTTCTCAACTGAAACAATGATAACTTCCATTTCTGTCTTTGACCCCTTTTGGGGGTTAAAAATTTTTATATCAGATTTAAGCACTTTTATCCAAATGGTTACTTATTTAGAAAGAAACCCTTAGCAACGATTTGTGTCATTGCAGCCTGTTTTATGGCCATAACCTCACCTCTGAAATTGTTAACTCTGAGTACTTGCCTTCTGAACTCAGGGAGAACAATCCAACACTCGTGGAGGTCCTGGAAGGAGTTGTCCGTCTCCCGGAGACTGTGCATACAGCTGTGCGCTACACCAGCATTGAGTTGGTTGGAGAGATGAGCGAAGTGGTCGATCGAAATCCTCAGTTCCTTGGTATGTGTGAACACTCCCTTCTGTAGCTACTGCTTCTGATTTTTCTGATTTCTTTCTTCCTGTCTTATTTTTGCCTTTGTTTTCCTACTTTCTCTTTTATTGGTAAGTAGATTGTTTCTAGACACTGAGAATAGATATGAGTTACTGCTCAGTTGATACATTTTATAATCTTATCAAAGACTTTGGAGAAAGAACCTTTGAAAATTAGATCTCTAGATATGGTGACAGTTTGCTACTAGTACTCTGCTTCAGCCTAAGTAGTTCTGTCTTTGTTAGGCTTTGCCATAGGCTTGAGCTAATCAGACTCTCCTGTAGTTCTAACCTAGAAGCTGCCAACAGACTAGAGCAAAGGGGAGGGCATTTCAGTGTTAAATACATGCACTATTTAAAAACACAGAATTATTATTGAAACTAAGTAAGTAGAAACTAAGATAAAGAGTGTTGAGTTGTATAACCTCTGGCTGTCCTGTAAAAAATAAAGATCATATAAAATAATTTTAGAATTGAAAGTAAATTTAGAAATAATTTCTTCTAATTCCCTCATTTTCAAGATAAGGAAAGTGGAGTCCAAAGAGACTAAAGAATTTATCTAGGTTAATATAAATAAAGTCCCACTGATACTCAAGACTGACATATTCTGAGAATTTTAAGAATCCTTAAATTTGTGAATATGATTAAGTTTGATGTGCTGTGCTTATCTCTCTCTTTTTTTGACTGTGCTGGGTCTTTGTTGCTGCTCAGGTTTTCTCTGGTTGCGATGAGTGGAGGCTGTTCTTCAGTTGCAGTGCGTGGGCTTCTCATTGTAGTGGCTTGTGTTGCGGAGCACAGGCTTTAGTAGTGGCAGCATGTGGGCCTATGCTTTGCAGCATGTGGGATCTTCCCAGACTGAACCCTCTCCTGCATTGGCAGGCAGATTCTTTACCACTGAGCCACCAGGGAAGCCCT
This sequence comes from Neotragus pygmaeus, assembly GCA_006410875.1. Taxonomy (NCBI): domain Eukaryota; kingdom Metazoa; phylum Chordata; class Mammalia; order Artiodactyla; family Bovidae; genus Neotragus; species Neotragus pygmaeus. The sequence goes on from SJYV01029990.1 coordinate 1,801,931, forward strand.
TTGCTAATCTTTATTACTACCTTTTGACTTGGTTTTATTTTACACATGATCTCTTCTTTTGTTGCCTGAAACTCTTACTTAAAAAGAGATGTGTTGGACTTCCTTGGTGGTACAGTGGATAAGAATCCCCCTGTCAGTGCAGGAAACATGGGTTCAATCCCTAGTCCAGGAAAATTCCACATGCCATGGAACAGCTAAGCCAATGTGCCACAACTATTGACCCGCGTGCCACAACTGCTGAAGCCCATGCGCCTAGAGCCTGTACTCCACAACAAGAGAAGCCACAGCAAGGAGAGGCCTGCCTGCCGCAGCTAGAGAGTGGCCCCCAACCTCCAAAGCTAGGGAAAGCCCAAGTGCAGCAACAAAGACCTATCGTATCCAAAAATAAAAGAGAGAGCTGTGTGTCCTGTTCTCTTGTATCTGTATACAGAGCATATGATAGGTGGACTTATATTGTAGTTAAGCCACTTTCAAGTTCAACATACCATTAAAATTTTTTTTCAAAATACCTATTTTCTAATTATTAAATTTCTTCACCTATCTGCCACATCACTTGGCTTTCTTTTCTGAACAGTTTTTCCACAGAGAAACAAAGTGAGTTTACCTGTTTAACACTTATCTTTCAGTACCACCTTGTGTATTGTTTAAATTTGTGCCTCAGTTATAAGACACAGTGCTGCATATTCATACTTACTGTAGAATAGTCAAAATCACAAATATTCAATTTGAGAATCACTGAGGCCTATAGTATTGGGCAGGGAAGGCTGGCATGCTACAGTCTATGGGGTCACAAAGAGTTGGACACGACTGAGCAACTGAACTGAATAGTATTGGAATTACTTGGACTAGGTTTTAGATTTTAGTTCTGATTCTCATGCTAAATAGGCTGTGTGTTGTGGGAAAACAGGGGTTCCTGCTGGGTTGCTGCCTTATTTTTCTCATTAGGCTAAAAATGGAAATAACTTTTAAATGGGCTTTCAGAGATTATGATTTGGTATGAGGTTACTCTATAGTTTGGACTTCCCTGGTGGCTCAAACAGTAAAGCGTCTGTCTACAATGCGGGAGACCCGGGTTCAATCCCTGGGTTGGGAAGATCCCTGGAGAATGAAATGGCAATCCACTCCAGTACTACTGCCTGGAAAATCCCATGGACAGAGGAGCCTGGTAGGCTGCAGTCCATGGGGTCTCAAAGAGTTGGACACGACTGAGTAACTTCACTTTACTCTATAGTTCACAAAAAGTGCTCTTTAAACATGTATGATTTTTCTTAGGGTTTTTTCATAGAAAAACTTTTACAAAGCAAGGTAAAGGATAATTAGGATTTGCTGTATAGAAATTTGCCTTTATAATGTTTTCTTAGAATACTTACATTGGTAACAAGTAAGACATAATGGACATTATGAAGACATAATGAAGATTCTACACATGGACATCACCAGATGGTCAACACCAAAATCAGATTGATTATATTCTTTGCAGTCAAAGATGGAGAAGCTCTACAGTAAGCAAAAACAAGACTGGGAGCTGACTGTGGCTCAGATTATGAACTCTTTATTGCCAAATTCAGACTTAAATTGAAGAAAGTAGGGAAAACCACTAGACCATTCAGGTATGACCTAAATCAAATCCCTTATGACTACACAGTGGCAGTGAGAAATAGATTTAAGGGGCTAGATATGATAGAGTACCTGATGAACTATGGACAGAGGTTCATGACATTGTACAGGAGACAGGGATCAAGATCATCCCCATGGAAAAGAAATGCAAAAAAACCAAAATGGCNCTAGACCATTCAGGTATGACCTAAATCAAATCCCTTATGACTACACAGTGGCAGTGAGAAATAGATTTAAGGGGCTAGATATGATAGAGTACCTGATGAACTATGGACAGAGGTTCATGACATTGTACAGGAGACAGGGATCAAGATCATCCCCATGGAAAAGAAATGCAAAAAAAACAAAATGGCTCTCTCAGGAGGCCTTACAAATAGCTGTGAAAAGAAGAGAAGCGAAAAGGAAAGATACAAGCATCTGAATGCAGAGTTCCATAGAATAGCAAGGAGAGATAAGAAAGCCTTCCTCAGTGATCAGTGCAAAAAAACAGAGGAAAACAACAGAATGGGAAACACTAGAGATCTCTTCAAGAAAGTAAGAGATACCAAGGGAACATTTTATGCAAAGATAGGCTCGAAAAAGGTCAGAAATGGTATGGACCTAACAGAAGCAGAAAATGTTAAGAAGAGGTGGCAAGAATACACAGAAGAACTGTACAAAAAAGATCTTCACAACCAAGATAATCACAATGGTGTAATCACTCACCTAGAGCCAGACATCCTGGAATGTGAAGTCAAGTGGGCCTCAGAAAGCATCACTACGAACAAAGCTAGTGGAGGTGATGGAATTCCAGTTGAACTATTTCAAATCCCGGAAGATAAATAAATCCTGGCTGTGAAAATGCTGCTCTCAATATGCAAGCAAATTTGGAAAACTCAGCAGTGGCCACAGGACTGGAAAAGGTCAGTTTTCATTCCAATCCCAAAGAAATGNGCGAGCGCAGGGCCTCGCGGCCCCTCATTCATCCACAACTGTTATCTCTGCACGCAGCTTAACATGCAGCGGGTCACTGCAGCTTCACCATCAGCTCCCGGGAAGTCCTGAACCAGCGATGATCGCACTGTCTGATGTCACTAAGGAAGCTAATTATGGTCTGAAAGTTGTGACTACTCTGCCACAGAAAGGCCCTTCCAGAGCAAAGCGCTGACTCCCGGTTCAGGCCTCTGTGCAGGGCCCTGGGGCTGAGCACCGGCCCAATTAGACGGAGGCCCCCAGGGTCCATCGACCACCTTCCTAAAGCAAAGACGGCCAGGCAACCAAGTCAGAACTCCTGGGCAGGGCCCTGGACTCAGGGTTTAGCGCCCTTCCAGGTGGCTCTCTGAAGATCGGGGTGTGGGGCCCTGGCCTCCTGGGGTCCTGCCTGGGGGCATAGTCCTAGAGAGGCAGGCACGCCCCCATCTCGGGTCCTCGGGGGTCCCTGACCCCACTGACCATGGCGTCCCCATCCCCCAGTCGTCTGCCCTTCCTCGTGGTAGGACCGCTGTCCCAGCGGCCCCGGCCGGCCCGGAGCCTGAGGGCCCCGCCAGGAGCACAGCCTCCCCCAGCCCTCTGTAAAAGGGGCGCCAGGCCGCACGGGCTGCTCCGAGGAGGAGACGAGCACACTCTACACACCGCCCAGCACAGTGCGGGCCCCCGGCCGCGGGGACGCCGCCCCCACCCCATTCCCAGCTGCTCCCGGCCTGAGCCCCCAACGGGCTCCGGGTCTAAGCCTGGGGACCAGGCCTGAAGCCTCCAGGCTACTTGCTGGAAAATAACCCCGCTCACGGCAGCTGTGGAAGCAGCCCGTCCTCCGCTGCCCACCACCTCCTCTCAGCAACACCTCCCTCCCCTCACCCTCTCTTCTCAGCCACACATGAGAAAGAAGCATGGGGGAAAAGCTCTAGAATGCTGACCTTTAAGAATTGCAGTAACAAAATGACAATTTTGAAAATGCTTGGTAATCGAGCTATGGTGTCACATTTTCTTTAAAAAATGACAAAGGCTCACAGACCCTGGCACACCACAGAAAAGCAAGAGCTGTCTGGGTGGACGGAAGGCAGACACCTGTGTTTCCCTCTTTTCTCCTGGCTGTATCCTCCAAATTTTCTACAAAGAGCATCCAAGGCTGCTCGGGCAAGACGGGGGTTGAGTGGCAGGCACCAGGCCCCTGCAGGGCGCCCAGGCTGAGGAGGCAGGGGCGGGACATACCCTGTGCCTCTCAGGGGACTCGGAGCCGCCCCACGGCCCCCGCC